>UESW01002135.1:117882-277383 GCA_900491605.1 Calamus simplicifolius | reverse complement strand
ATACGTAGATGACATTATTTTTGGTGCTACTAACGAATCTCTATGTCAAGAATTTGCAAAGTTAATGCAGGGAGAATTCGAGATGAGCATGATGGGAGAACTCAACTTCTTCCTTGGACTCCAGATCAAACAAAGCAAAGAGGGAATCTTTATCAACCAAACAAAGTACACAAGAGAAAAAAAGTTTGGTATGGAATCAATGAAACCCCTCGGAACACCAATGAGTCCTTCATGCAAGCTGGACAAAGATGAAGAAGGTAAGAAGGTTGATCAAAAGTATTATCGAGGTATTATCGGATCCCTTCTTATTTAACCAAGTAGACCAGATATAATGTTTGCAGTATGTTTATGTGCTAGATTTCAATCTGAACCTAAAGAATCACATTTAATAGCTGTTAAAAGAATACTAAGATATTAAGTGGAACAAAAAATGTAGGTTTATGGTATTCTAGACTCCACATTAAACCTAATTGCATATTCAGATTCTGATTATGCCGGATGTAAAATTAGATAGAAAAAGCACAAGTGGTGCATGCCATTTCTTAGGAAGTAACTTAATCACATGGTTTAGCAAAAAGCAAAATTCAGTTGCATTATCAACTACTGAAGCTGAATATGTAGCAGCTGGAAGTTGCTGTGCGCAAATCCTATGGATTAAGCGACAACTTGAAGACTATGGTATCACACTTGATAAGACACCCATAAGATGTGATAATACTAGCGCAATCAATTTAACAAAAATCCAATTCAACATTCAAGAACAAAACACATAGAAATTAGATATCATTTTATAAGAGAACATGTAGCTAATAATGAAATTTGTCTTGATTATGTAAACACTGAAGAACAATTAGCTGACATATTAACAAAACCCTTAAGTGAAGAAAGATTTTGTTATCTTAGAGGAGAATTAGGAGTTTGTGATCCTTTGGAATAGTTTTCTGAAACTCTTAAGGACATCTATCTAGATTTCATCATTTTCTTGAAAAATCTTGATATTTCAATAAGGAAATCTATCTAGATCTTGATTCATTATTTCCCCAATTGCTAAAGAACATTAATCTATAATTTGATGATTAATTTGAATAGTTTCAAATCCTTGAAACTTAATTTTTATCTCTGGAACTGTTAGAGTCGACTCTGACAGTTTGTGGAGTCGACACCTGAGTTTTTGATGTTCTGTCTAAGCGATTAGAGCCGACTCTGGCTTTTGTGGAGCCGACTCTAATACGAGCGCTGACAGATTTTCTGGTTCGGAGCCGACACCAGTTTTCGGGAGTCGACTCTAAGTCGAGCTAGGTCAAAAATAAAAAGGCGGAGTCGACCCCCAATCATTTCCAATCGTCTCCTAAACCTATCCAAAGAACTCCAAAGCCTTTCCAACTTCCCCAAATCTACTCAAAACCCTTGATTAATCTTCCAATCTTCTCAATGGCACCTAAGAGGCGCGGATTCATCGGTGGAGCATCCGTTCCAACGAAGAGACGCACTGTTCGGAGGCAACCCTCGCCTTCTTCCTCTTCGGCCACTCAAGAGGATTCCCCTCCTTCACCATCTTCACCAAAGGTTGATCATTTAGCCGGTAAGACCATTACCACTGGGAGAAAAGTGAACTTTGATTTATTTGAATCGGAAGGTTTCTCTATTGGAAGAAATTTGAAGGAAATGGGATGGGAAAAAATTTGCTCACTTGATATACCCACATATCCTGCTTTAGTAAGAGAGTTTTACAACGGTTTAAGCAGAGGAGAAGGTGGTTTAATAAGTATAGTAAGAGGAACAAGAGTGACAATAACCTCTGAGATTCTTGAAAACTTATTAGAAATGCCCACAATCGGATTGATGGAATATCAACATGAGGATAGAAGTGGGGCATTAACAAGAATGCTAGGGAGAGATGTGACTGAGTTTGAAGAAATCCTTGCAAATCAGTTGAATCTAGAACTCAGATTACTGCATAATATCTGTGGAAGAATCTTATTTCCAAAAATTGGTAGATTCGAGTATGTCTCGGAGCGAGACGTGTTGTTAATGGACTGCATAATTACTGGAAGGCCAGTCAATTTAGCTGGCATGATGATTGGATACATGGCAGAGGCAGCTACAAAGAAGAGATCAACACTGCCATACGGTATGATTCTGACACTAATCTTTAGAAGCCAAGGTGTGCTCATTATGGAAAATGAACCTTTAAGAAAACTAAGACACACTGATTATTATAGCATATCTACTATTCATCGGATGGGCTTCAAGAAAGTAAATGGTGTTTGGACGAAGAGAGGAAAGAGCAGAAAGAGAAAGAGCAGAGGAAACCAGAGTAGAAGACATCCCGGGACCATCCACTGAGGGACCATATGTCCCTGATCCATCTATTGCGGGACCTTCTTCAGCTGGACCTTCAGAGGCCGGACCTAGTTCTATTCCCTCACCTCCACATCAGCCTATAACAAATTCTGGGAGATTCTCTGATGAACAACTTGATCAGTTAAGAGGTTTGCTTGCTGAGTATGATAGCCAAAGATCTCAAGAAATTTCTAAATTAAAAGAAGACTTTAATCTGTTGAAGGATGAACTAAATTCGAGACTGGACATACTATCCTTTACCTTAGGCAATTCAGTTGAATCCTTTGGTGCTGAGCTTCACAAGATCTTCGAAAGGATGGAAGGCATTGCCGATGGATCAGGATCTTATGTTCATGCAACGGGTCAATTAAAGAAGGATATTGACCTTGCAGTCTCTCAAATCAAAGCTTGCCTTGAAAACTTTAAGAAATCACAAAAGGATGATGTAATGGAAATCATAGGTCATCTGAAGAAAATTGTATTCAAACACATCTGACCTTGATTTTGAGTTTGATAGTTTGTACTTAGGAAGTTTTTGAATATCTAATGTATTTCATTTTGAAATGTATATGAATCAACTAATGTAATGGTTCTTGCTTATAAAATGCAATTTCACATTTTCAAATATTGATTGCTTGGATCCCTATGCTTCATTGAGTCTACAATTTTTATTAACTTTTTTTATCTAAAAACTCTCCTTATTGTTGATAACAAAAAAGGGGGAGAGATGGTTGAATATATGCAAAGAAAGAAAGATTGAATATGATGGTTGAATATGAATATTGAATATGAATATTGAATATGAATATGCAAAGAAAGAAAGACTTGAAAATTTTAATGAAAGTTGATTGTATATGCATAAAGAAAGAAAGAAAGGGGGAGAAATAATTGTTTATGCAAGATAACTTGAAATATTAATCAGTTAAAATTTGATGCTTATATACAGGGGGAGCTTAACAAAAAGCTCATTTGCAATTTTATGCACATTAAGATTAAATATTCATAATTGGTGGATTATATTGAACTAATGTACAATTTTAAAGTTTACGTTGAACATTGGCATCAAAACCTTAATTTCAAACGTTTAAGTTTCAAAATGACTATAATCCTTAGTTTGATTGAATTTTGAATGCATATACTCAAAGTTTTTGTTATCATCAAAAAGGGGGAGATTGTTGACCCAATTGATGATTTTGATGATTAACAAAACTATTTGAGTATAACTTTTGAAGGCTCTGATGATTTTGATTTAGTGTTTCAGATTATAAGACTATTGAATGATGAAAATCAGGAGTTACATAGTGTTCTGGATCGAATCTAATGTCTAGGTAAGAATTGCAGACATTAGAGTCGACTCCGAGAATCACAGAGCCGACTCCGGAACTGGCACGGACATTAGAGTCGACTCCGAGACTGTTAGAGTCGACTCTCACAGAAGAAGCAGAAAGTCGATTTTTCTGGCCCGACCTAGAGTCGACTCCGGGTAAGTTAGAGTCGACTCCGGAAAAGTTTCTTGTCGACCCCAGAAAAGCTAGAGACGACTCCAGAAATACCGTTTTGAAATACCTCGAGCTAGAGCCGACTCCAGAAAAGTTAGAGTCGACTCCAACCCACCTGGAACGAAAAATCAAGTTGCCAGATTAGCTCCAACGGTAATATTTCTATTTTACCTTATTTCTAACGGATATATTTTGATACAAGGTACACTCCAACGGATAGTTTTCTTCCAAAAATGGTGTGAAAGAAATCTATAAAAAGAAGTCTATTATTCAAAAAAAAAAAAGATGAAAAATAGAAAGAAAAAGAGAGAAAATCTGAGATAGACAAATCCCATTTCAAAAATCCGAAGAGCTTGAATCTTAAGAGGAAAACCTTCTAGCTCAAATCCACTCCACTCCAAAAGGCTCAAGAGGAATCCAAAGCGTTCAAATCAAAGTCTTGGCGGATTTCCCAACTTGGAGAAAGGAGATTCATTTCTTGCTTTTCAACTCTTCTCAACTGCTTCAACTGTGAAGAATCGGAGCTGAGGCTTGATTCAATCTAGCAAGGAGAAGAAGAAAAGAAGAAAAGAAGAAAAGCTCAAAAGCCAACCTATCTACAAATCAGGCTTTTCTAAACCTTGTTATTCTTAATTTGTATATTTGCTCATTGAGGAGCTTTGTATTTCAAAAACAATACTTATTTTGTTTGTGCCTAGTTCAATCTGAGGGATTGAACTAGAGGAGGTAGTTTTACCTCGGTTCAAGCTTGGTTAAGCTTGGGTTAGGGTTTTTGTGCTGGTGAGCCCTTGAAAACCAGCTGGGTTCGTTGTGCGCCCGGGAAAACAATAAGTTCGAGTTGTGAGCTTGTAAAACAACTCTACTGTAATCTAGGGTGATTATAGTGTGGACCCAAGTGAATCTTGGGAGTGGACGTAGGTGTTGGATACACCGAACCACTATAAAATCTTTTGTGTTTGCCGTGTTCTATTGTCTCTTTCTCTATCTCTATCTTATTCACTGCACTTTATAGTTACCTCGCATTTGCCTTCATTAATCTCAAGCAAACTATTTTAAAAAGGCTAATTTTTTAAAGAACCCAATTCACCCCCCCCCCTCTTGGGTTGCCATCTGGGCCAACACGGGGGCACCGCCGTGCCGAGGCCGAGTGGTGTCCTATTAGCTGCGATGCCAGTGAGCTCTTTTTTAACCACTTAAGGGGTTTGTGTGCCACTTGAAGGGCGACTCAGCTGGGTACGGAGCTGTTAGGGTCTTAACCAACTCGGGGGCACCGCCGTGCCGGGGCCGAGTGGTGTCCCATTAGCCGCGATGCCAGTGAGCTCCTTTTAAGCCACTTTAGGGATTTGTGTGCCACCTGAAGGGTGACTCAATCGGGTACGGAGCTGTTAGGGTCTTAACCGACTCGGGGCACCGTCGTGCTGGGGCCGAGTGGTGTCCCGTTAGCTGCGATGCCAGTGAGCTCCTTTTGAGAGACTTGGCCCCATATGCGAGGGAGAATAGGCTGCTGTGTCAGAAAGGGCCTCCTTTATTACTTCACGCTCTAGGGGAATACATCATTGATAATATTGGCGGAGGTTATCCGCATTCCAGGTACGTGGAATGGATTTCCCATCGAGTTCCTCTAATTTGTATGCCCCCTTGTGAAGTGTTTCAGTGATGCGGTAAGGACCCTCCCAGTTGGGGGATAGCTTGCCCCCCTCCATAGGCTTTGAAACCTCAGCTTTTCTCAAAACCAAGTCTCCGTGGCAGAAAACCTTGGGACGAACTCGAGTGTTGTAGTACTTGGCCGCTTGCTGACGGAAGGTCGCCATGCGCAGCCTTGCCCGATCGTGCGCCTCATCTATGAAGTCCAGGTTAGCCCGTATCAGTGCAGAGTTGTTTTCCTCGTTGAAGGATTCCACATGTGGGCTGGGCAGACCGATCTCGATGGGGATGATGGCCTCAGATCCGAAGGCAAGACTGAAAGGAGTCTCGCCCGTTGGGGCTCTAAGGGTCGTGTGGTAGGCCCAGATCACACTGGGGAGCTCCTCCACCCATTGACCTTTGGACCCGTCTAGCCAGGTTCTGAGTCCTCTAAGGATGGTGCGATTCATGGCCTCGGCTTCCCATTGGTTTGAGGATGGCCGACAGAAGTGAATCGGTGATGAATGCCTAGCTCATCACAAAAGACTTTGAATGCTTCATTATTGAATTGGCGGCCATTGTCCATGACGAGGGTGTGGGGCAGGCCGAAATGGCATATGATCGACTTCCAGAAGAAGGCTTTGACTTTACTTTCGGTGATCTTGGCCAGTGCCTCGACCTCAACCCACTTGGTGAAGTAATCGATGGTGACTAGCAAAAATCTTCGCTGCCCTGAAGCTGGGGGGAATGGCCCGAGAATATCCATTCCCACTGGGCGAAAGGCCATGGGGCTGAGAGCGGACTCATTGGGGCAGACGGTTGATGTTGGATGTGTGGTGCTGGCAACTATCGCACTTCTGAACCAATCTAGCTGCGTCTTCCCTCATCGTGAGCCAGAAGTATCCTTGACGGAGGGCTTTTTGAGCTAAAGATCTGCCCCCCAGGTGATTTCCACAGATGCCTTCATGAATCTTTCTGAGGATGTAGTCAGCGTCGGTGGGCCCTACACACTTGAGTAGGGGGTAGGAGAACAACCTTCTATATAGACGTCCGTCCAGGAGGATGAATTTGGAGGCTCTCCACTTGAGCAGCCGAGCTTCGTTGCGATCATCAGGGAGAGTGCCGTCAGTGAGATAACGGATGTAGGCATCCATCCATATGGGCTCTTGGGTGAGTGG
Source organism: Calamus simplicifolius (assembly GCA_900491605.1). Taxonomy (NCBI): domain Eukaryota; kingdom Viridiplantae; phylum Streptophyta; class Magnoliopsida; order Arecales; family Arecaceae; genus Calamus; species Calamus simplicifolius. The sequence goes on along the minus strand of UESW01002135.1, from coordinate 270,740 downwards.
GAGGACTTCTTCACTGTCCTCTATGCTGGGTCTTTCCAAATATTCAATATAAGCATCTCTCGCCAAGCCATCGGTGGAGGTGTCCAGACGAGAAAGGATGTCGGCCTTGGCATTTTTGCTCCGAGGAATGTAACTGATACTGAAGTAAGGCAGTGGGGAAGTTAGGAGCCAAACTTGCCCAAATATTGCGCCATAATAGGGTCGCGCGCTTTGTATTCCCCATAGACTTGTCCAGAGACAAGTTGCGAGTCGGTAAAGGCTCTGAGACGCCTTACTCCCAACTCTCGGGCTAGCCTTAACCCGGCCAGTAGGGCCTCATACTCGGCTTGGTTGTTGGTGGCTTCGAATAGGAACGCAGGCGCATTCCGTCCTTTCTCCACCCGGCCCGGCAAGAATGAGGCCGGCGCCGCTTCCTTGTGAATTTGATGTGCCATCCACATGAAGAAGCCAGGATTCTCCATCATCATCTGGCTCAGGCTTGTACTGCTCCATGGGAGCCTCTTTGTGATCTTCCTCGCCCAAGTGTACTCGACCAGAAATCGGCTAAGACCTGAGACTTCAGCACCGACCGAGCTTGAAAAGAAAGGTCGAACTCTTCCAGCTTGATGGCCCACTTGGCCAGTCGGCCTGAAGTGTCTGGGTGAGCCAGAATGGCTCGAAGGGGCTGATCCATGAGCACCACAATAGGATGGGCTTGAAAGTACGGATGGAGGCATCGGGCGGAGACTATCAGGGCAAAAATAACTTTCTATGTCTTGGAATATATGACCTCTGCGTCATGAAGGACCTTGCTCACATAATAGACGGGTCTCTGAGTTCCATCGGCGTCGAGGCGCACCAGGACTGAGCTAATGGCTTTCGGCAAAGCAGCTAAGTAGAGGAAGAGACTTTCTCCATCTCTTGGCTTGGATAGAAGTGGCAGAGAAGACAGGAATGCCTTCAACCCATCGAAGGCTTTCTGGCAGTCGTCCGTCCATTCGAAGCTATTCATTTTCCGCAGGGCCTTGAAGAAAGGCAGGCATTTCTCAGCCGATTTGGAGAGGAAACGACTTAGAGCCGCTATCCTCCCTGTCAATCGTTGCACTTCCTTTTTGCTGGATGGTGGCCTCATGTCGAGTATGGCACTGATCTTCTCTGGGTTTGCCTCGATCCCTCGCTGGGTCACCATGAAGCCCAGGAACTTGCCCGCCGTGACCCCGAAAGCACACTTCTTGGGGTTCAGCTTGACTTGGAAGCGACGGAGGTTATTGAAGGTCTCCTCTAGGTCGGAGACGTGATCGGAGGTGCGGGTGCTTTTTGTCAGCATGTCATCTACATAGACTTCCATGTTCTGGCCTAGCTGATCCTGGAACACTCTGTTCATCAACTTTGGTAGGTTGCTCCCGCGTTCTTGAGGCCGAAAGGCATCACCTTGTAACAATAAATGCCCTTCTCTGTCACAAAGGAGGTGTGTTCCTCGTCGCTAGGGTCCATCCTTATCTGATTATATCCTGAGAAGGCATCCATGAAACTGAGGAGTTCGTGCCCAGAGGTGGAATCCACCAGCTGATCAATTCTGGGCAGGGGGAAGCTGTCTTTCAGACACGCTTGTTGAGGTCGGTGAAGTCTATGCAAATCCTCCAGCTCCATTTGCCTTACGCACCATGACCATGTTGGCTATGCCAATCAGGGTAATGCGCTTCCCGGATGTGGCCGGCACTGAGTAGCTTGTTAACTTCCTTGTCAATGGCCTTTTGTCGGTCAGGGGCAAAGCTTCTCTTCTTTTGGTGGATCGAACGGTGTCGTGGATCAATGTTGAGCTTGTGGGTGATCACTTCCGGAGGGATGCCGGGCATATCATACGCCGACCAGGCGAAAATGTCCGAGTTAGCCCTCAGAAAACCCAAGAGATGCTCCCGATCCTCCAGGGGAAGGAGTCCTCCGATACGGACGGTCTTCGCCGGGTCCTCCCCAAGGGGGAAGGTTAAAGGTGCTCAGCTGGCTCTCCTCCCTTACTAGAGTCTCTGGGGTTGGACGCCTCTAAAGTTGGCTGAACCTCCAGGGGACTTGATGCCGCGTGATAACAGGGTAGGACCGGGCTGGTCTCGCCGCGCATCTCTCCAACTCCCTCACTAGTGGGGAACTGCACTAGTAGATGCCGGGTGGAAATGACTGCGTCCAAAAGGTTTAGACCTGGGCGCCCGAGAATGGCATTGTACGCCAAGGGACCCTCACGACCAAGAATTTCATGATCACAATGCTTTGGTATGGCGGTGTTTCGGCTGTCACAGGCAGAGGTATTTCACCTTCGACCCTTACGGAGTCCCCGGTAAATCCGACTAATGGGGCCACCACGGGCTGGAGAGAGTCCAAAGATAATCCCATCCGAACAAAAGTGTCGTAAGTAAGGATGTCAGCCGAGCTGCCACTATCAACTAATATCTTTTTACAGGTGCCTGGCGATCGTCATAGAGACGACTACGCCTTCATTGTTTACATTTTCCACTACAGCAGGTCCCCCCCCAGGAATTACATTATTCTGCGCCTCCTCCCCTCTCGGCCTTTAGGTGTAGAGCTGATCCCCAGGATACCATTCTGACCGTCCGTTCAGTGGGGGCATTGTCGACCGGGGCTTGGACAGGCGGGGCCCCCATGAGGGCCGGCAGTGATTGCGGCATCTTTTGGACATATTTGTCGAGGTAGCCCAGGTGAATGAGCTCCTCGATGGCCCTCTTTAGGCTGTAGCAGCTATCGGTATCGTGGCCGTAATCCTGATGGAATCGGCAGTAGCGGTTCTTATTGCGGGGGGACCTTTCTTCATGGGAGGGGGACGTTGGAGATAAGGCTCACCCTCGATCTCCATCAGGTGTGGGATCGAGGGGCTAGAAGGGGCGTGAGCTTACTCTCGTCGGGGATGGGGCTCCGACGCCTGTTGTCGGATCGACGAGGCGGGTCAGCTCACCGGTGCTGAGGGGACCCGCTGGGCTCGGGCGAGCAGGCTTGTGGCTGAGCTTCTTGAAGATTCCCGGCGGATGGAGTCGGCTTCATCTGCGTGGATGTACTTTTGAGCTCAGAGGAGGAGATCGGAATAAGAGCTTGGGGGCTTCTTATCTAAAGAAAGGTGAAGCGGGACGGAAGGAGTCCCCGCTTCAATGCCAACGTCGCCACTGCGTCATCGAGATGGTAGACCTCGAGGGTGGCGGCCTTGAACCAGGACATAAAGTCCCGTAGCGACTCTCCCTCCTTCTGATGGACGGAGAAAAGACTATCGGCTACCCTTGGGATTCACCGGCAAGCATCGAAGTGTGCCAGAAAGGCTTTCTCCAGCTCCCAGAAGGAGTCGATGCTGTGAGGGGGCAGGCGTGAGTACCATGCATGGGCGGCCTTCCGCAGAGTGGCGGGGAAGGCCTTGCAGAGAAGGGCGTCTGAAGTGCCATGGACCTGCATCATGTTTTGTAGCTCTCGAGATGATCGAGAGGATCGGTCGTACCATCGTACGGGTCCACCTGGGGGAAACGAATCCTAGAGGGGATAGGCTCCTCCAATATCTGGCGGGTGTAAGGAGGATGGGTGTCAAACTCTTCCTCTGGCTGATGATTGATTTTCTTGGCGAGCTCATCGAGCCGCCTGTTGTACTCCTCTAGGCGTTCCTCCACCTGGCGGCTGATTATCGGGGCCCTCCGAGATGGCTCGGAGGAAGAAGAAGAAGAAGAGGCAGAAGGAGATGGAGATGGGAGTCGGGACTTCCGCCTGGGCTCCTCATGATGATGCGGCTCGGGAGGAAATTTGTTGGGGCCATGGTCAGGGGACTGTGGCCGCTTGGGGGGCTCGCGTCGGGGCTTCTTAGGGGAAGTCAGACGTCGGCCGGTCTCTCGCCGACTAGCCTCCCGCCGAGGAGAGCCTCCCCTCGCCGACTGCTGACTGGCTGGGGGAGCGGTCTGATGTTGGGTGGCCACGGACTGTTGTTGCTGGAGCCCGTGGACCATGGCGGTGAGATTTTGAACCTGATGAAAAAGGGTCGCCAACCGCTCCACTGTTTGATCAGCGGCCTCCGGCGGCAGGCAGGTAACTGGAGGGTTGGTAGCTGGGGGATTGTCCTCCTGCTGCCTAGCTGGCGGGGGAAGCCCCGCTGGACAGCTGATGGAGGTGTCCTGAGCTCGCGTCACCACCATGGTTTCTAGAAGAGAGAGGGGGGGGAGAGAGTCCCGCCTACTGAGATGTAGCGTCGGGAGAATGTTTGCTACTCTTTCTAGCGCCCCCTTCCTGGCGTGCCAATTTGATGACGCCCAATCACCGATCCTGAATATTGGGAACGAGTGCTTCTCGAACCTTTGCTTCACTGGGTTTCCTGCAAAGAAGTCTCAAGACCAGAGAGGATTCTTCGGTGGGACCCTCCGACGCCCAAGTTAGCAATCGAGGTCGCAGCTGAAGAGGGGCTCGAGCGAGCCCTTTTTGGTATGGAAAAGGAGATCTCAAAGAGGAGGGATTCCTTTCTGAGAGTTAAGACCGCGATTCTGGGAATTATCGCACATACCTGTTTAGAGAGTGGATTCACCTTTTTATAGGGGTTGACATGATCATGTGGATTCCGTGAGGAAGGAATGTCTGCGGGTTCTTGGAAGTTGTGTGGATCTGGGCTGGTTGGTGGGTCTTGTCCCATCGGAGAGGAAAAACGGCGGTTGGTGGGTTCTGTCCCATCAATCAGTGGGGCTGCTGAGTTGTTGGGTCTAGTCCCATCAACAACGTGGCTAGTGGGTAGGCGGATCTGGCGTTGTCAGGCGGCGCGAGTCAGAGAGGTGGTTCCTTAACCTGCTAGGGCCATGCTGGGGCCGATCTGGAGAGAACTAAGACATCTCATCCCCCCGGGGGAGTCGAGGCTGAGCCTGGCTGACAAGGGGTGGCCGGGGCCGACCTTCCCGGCCAGGAAGTACCGGGGCGGGGCAGGCCAAGGATGGCCTGAACCGACTCGGCGAGCTTTGAGAAGCCGGGGCCGAGAGGGGCCGGCCAGGGATGGCCGGGGCAAACTCGGTGGGCCTAGAGATGCCGGGGGCCGAGAGGGCCGGCCAGGAATGGCCTGGGCTGACTCGGCGGGCCTGGAGATGTCGGGGACGAGAGGGGCCGACCAGGAATGGGCAGTGCCGACCCGGAGAGCTCGGAGACGCCGGGGCCAAGAGGGGCGGCCAGGAATGGCCTGGGGGACTCGGCGGGCTTGGAGAACGGAGATGCCGGGGCCGAGAGGGGCCGGCCAGGAATGGCCGGGGCCGACTCGGGGCTTGGAGATGCCGGGGCCGAGAAGGGCCGACCAGGAAGGATCGCGGTCGACTCGGTGGGCTTGGAGACGTAGGGGGCCGGCTAAGAAGATGTCGGGCCGCTTGGGAAGGTGCCGGGGCCGGGGGAAGTGCCGGGGCCGCCGAGCTTGGAGACGTAGGGGGCCGGCTAGGAAGATGCCGGGCCGCTTGGGAAGGTGCCAGGGCCGGCTGGGAAGTGCCGGGGCTGCCGAGCTTGGAGACGTAGGGGGCCGGCTAGGAAGATGCCGGGCGCTTGAAAAGGTGCCGGGGCCACCGAGCTTGGAGACGTAGGGGGCCAGCTAGGAAGATGTCGGGCCCCTTGGGAAGGTGCCGGGGCCGACTGGGAAGTGCCGGGACCGCCGAGCTTGGAGACGTAGGGGGCCGGCTAGGAAGATGTCGGGCCCCTTGGTGAGGTGCCGGTCTTGGAGGTATCGGCCATGGAGGTGCCGGCCTTAGGGGTGCCGGCCTTGGAGGTGCCGGCCTTGGAGCCGAGGTGGCCGAGCGGAGCGAGGTCGATTGCCGAGGCCGAGGTGGACCGTCGCGGACGTTGAGGTCGAAGTGGGCCGCGATCGACGCCAAGATCGAAGTGGGACACGGCCAACGTTGAGATCGACGCCGCTGTCAAGATGGGCCGTCCAAAAATTATTATCTTTTATTCTTCATGGGTCAACTGGCCCATCAATAATCATCCAAAGACAATCATTATTTAAGGTCAATATCCTACTATTCCAAATATCACAAAATTACACAAGCTACCACACAAGTGAAAAAAAAAAAACAACATTAATATAGCAAATAAAAGAAAAAAAAAAAGAAGCTAAAGTTCCCAACCGGTCACACCACATGAGAAGACACATTATGCGCTGTACAAAAAACTACATCCATCCGATCCGTATCATACGTCTGATGATAAAAGCGAGCCAACGAGAAAGGGAAAGAACAAAAAAAAAAAAAAAAAAAAAACTCCCAAATATTTGTTTTTTCCGTTCCTACATCACGCTCCACGACTCGAGAGTAGGGAAGCTCGCCAAGGAGTCGAAGTCGAATGCCGGCCCCTCGACCGCCGCCGGCCCGAACGACGAGCCGTGGGCCGAATCCGCCGGCCCAGCCAAACCTGCCCGGTCCAGGAAGAAGGCGGACGTGTCGAACGTCGGCAGGCAGCTCTGCGACAGGAGGGTCCGGGCCACGAAGGGCCGCTGGGGCTCGGGCTTGAGCACGGACTCGACCGGCAGGCCGGCGTCGCCAAGCCGGATCCCGGTTACCTGCTGGACCATCTGGCGGAAGTTGGCCGGGTCGGCGTTGATGTAGGTCGTCGGCAGCCGCTTCGACGCGCGGGGCTTCCGCTTGGAGACCTTCCCGGAGGGAGAGCAGGGGATGGGATTCCTGCAGTGAGTCGAAGCCGAATCGAGGTCAGCGGGGGGATGGTTGAGGAGGGGGGAGGAGGCGACGGCGCGGGGGAGGGTTTCGGCGGAGGAGGGGTCGTCGGAGAGAGAGATCTGGAGGGCTCTGGTGAGGGCTTCGTTCTCGCGGGCGAAGGCGTCGGAGATCCAGGACGGCTCCACGGTCGAACAGTTGTCGGCCATCTCGGGCGCGCCTTAAGAAAGGAAGATCGAGAGTTCTCCGAGTCGCTGCAGCCATGAGAGCATATATATATATATATATATATATATATAGGCGAGGAAGAAAGGAGGAAGGGGGTGGTCGTGGTTTTAAAACGGTTTGAGATTGGAGTTGGACCTGGTGCTTCATTTAATAGGGTGTCGGACGAAACCGTGTTTCTCGAGCCATGTGTCTCGTTGAGGCCGAAACTAGGTGACTCAGTTTGGGTTTATTTTTAATTAAACATTATTTTTTTCGTAATAAGTGGGAAATATAAATAAAATAAAAAAGCGGGAGGCGTTGACGGGAGGAGCCGCGTCGTCGGTGGGACCCACGCGTGTGGCCTGGGTCCCGCGACGGCGAGCTCCATCGCTCTCGTTCTGGTTGTCCGAGCGATGTTGCATTGATCCTGAGTCCTGACAGCTTTCCGTTCTTTTATATATTATATTTATCCGCCAACGAGGGCTGCTCTCTGAGTCCACGCGCAACTGGATTAGGAGGATTACTCTCGCACTGCGATGCTTATCATTTTATTTATTTATTTATTTATTTTTATTTTGGCTCCTTGACCTTTTGCTGTGGGATTGAGTCAGTGCCAGCATTGTAACATGAACTTCATAGCCACTGAAAGATGTTCAATATATATATATATAAAATAACTGATGGCGTTTGATCATCTCTTCTGGACGTTGGGAACGAAAGTACTTCTCGAATCCTCGTCTCGCCGGGTTGTCTGCAAGGAAGTCCGGGGCCGGAGAGGGCTCCGACAGGACCCTTCGACGGTCAAATTAGTGACTGAGGTCACAGCTAAAAGGGCTCGAGTGAGCCCTATTTTGTGTCGAAAAAAGGGCTTTCAGGGAGGAGGAATTTCTTTGAGAGTTGAGATGGTGATTTTGGGAGGTTATCGCGCATACCTGTTTGGTGAGTGGATTTACCATTTTATAGGGGTTGACACTGGCACGACCATATGGGGTGGTGTGAAGTCAGAACGTTTACAGAGCCCTTGCATGAATCTGGGTTGGTTGGTGGGTTACGTCCCATCAACAGCGGGCTGTCGGGCAGCGCGCGTCTGGCGTTGTCGGGCAGTGCGCGTCAGAGAGGCGGTTTCTTGAGCCGCTAGGGCTGATCTAGCGGGAACCGGGGAGTCCCGTCTTGTCAGGGTCGAGCTGGGTCGACCCGAGATGGCTAGGGCCCGTCCCGCTGGCAAGGTAGTGCCGGGGCGGGGCCGAATCGGCGGACCTAGAGACGCCGGGGCCGAGTCGGGCCGGCCATGGATGGCCTTGGCCGACTCGACGGAACAGGGGACGCCGAGGTCGAGTCGGGCCGGCCTGGGACGGCCTTGGCCGACTCGGCGGGAATGGAGACACCGGGGCCGAGTCGGGCCAGCCGGGGATGGCCTTGGTTGACTCGACGGGACTGGGATGCCGGGGCCGAGTCGACCCGGCTGGGACGGCCTTGGTCGACTCGGTGGGACTGGAGACGCCGGGGACGAGTCGGGCCGGCCGGGATGGCCTTGGCCGACTCGGCGGGACTGGAGACGCCGGGGCCGAGTCGGGCCGGCCTGGGATGGCCTTGGCCGACTCAGCGGGATTGGGATGCCGGGCCGGCTGGGAAGTGCCGGGGCCACCTAGCTTGGACACGCCGGGGCCGGCTGGGAACTGGGGCCGCCTAACTTGGAGACGCCGTGGCCGGCTAGGAAACTGGGCCGCCTGTCTTGGAGACGCCATGGCCGGCTAGGAAGTGGGGCCGCCTATCTTGGAGGTGCCGGTCTTGGAGGCGTTGGCCTTTGGGGCCAACTGTCTTGGAGGTGCCGGTCTTGGTAGGTGTCGGCCTTTGGGGCTGACTGTCTTGGAGGTGCGGCCTTGGAGGTGCCGTCTTGATAGGTGTCGGCTTTTGGAGCCGACTGTCTTGGAGGTGCCGGCCTTGGAGGTGCCGGTCTTGGAGGCGTCGGCCTTTGGGGCAGACTGTCTTGGAGGTGCCAGCCTTGGAGGTGCCGGTCTTGGAGGCGTCGGCCTTTGGGGCCGACTGTCTTGGAGGTGCCGGCCTTGAAGGTGCCAGTCTTGGAGGCGTCGGCCTTTGGGGCCGACTGTCTTGGAGGTGCCGGCCTTGGAGGTGCCGGTCTTGGTAGGTGTTGGCCTTTGGGGCCGTCTGTCTTGGAGGTGCCGGTATTGGAGGTGCCGGTCTTGGAGGCGTCGGCCTTTGGGGCCGACTGTCTTGGAGGTGCCGGCCTTGGAGGCGTCGACCTTTGGGGCCGACTGTCTTGGAGGTGCCGGCCTTGGAGGTGCCGGTCTTGGTAGGTGTTGGCCTTTGGGCCGACTGTCTTGGAGGTGCCGGCCTTGGAGGTGCTGGTCTTGGTAGGTGTCGGCCTTTGGCCAGAGCTGGACGCCGACCCTGGCGGCCGGCGCTGGAGTCTGTCGGCCTTTGGGGCCGTCCAAAAATTTTATTTTTAGTGGGGTCAACTGGCCCCATCAATGCCCCCCACACTCCTTGAGCTTGCGTGCCTCGCACCGGCTAAGCGAAAGGAGTGTAGAACTTTTACCTTGGCACCTTGCGCTGCCTTGGAGGGACGTCTGCGTGCTTCTTTGGCTAGCTGAGGGCGGCTAGTAATCCACTCCCAACGCGGGGTCTGGGAGTGAACCCCGGAGGATGACCTGAGAGCTGGGAGTCGTCAGGTTCCTTTTCTTTAAAGAAATTGGTCTCCTTCTGCAGGGTTGATCTGCCCCCCAGGAAACTCTGTTGATTGGAATCCACAGGTCTTGAGCTTGAGGGTGCCGACACGAAGCCGGTCTTGGGTGCCGGCGCGGAGGCCGGTCTTTGGTGCCGATGCGGAGTCGGTCTTTGTTGCCGACGCGGAGTCGGTCTTTGGTGGTTTCCTGTAACGCATTCAGATACTAATGAAAAGAAACTTTTTCTCAGTGTAGTATACTTAGCTTTTTCGCAGCTGTTTGCCTTCGCGGGTCTTTGGTGCGACACGGAGTCGGTCTTTGTTGCCGTCGCGGAGTTGGTCTTTGGTGCCGACGCGGAGTCGGTCTTTGGTGCCGACGCGGAGTCGGTCTTTGTTGCCGACGCGGAGTCGGTCTTTGGTGCCGATGCGGAGTCGGTCTTTGTTGCCGCCCGGGAGTCGGCCGACGCGGAGTCGGTCTTTGTTGCCGACGCCTTTGTGCCGACGTTGGTCTTTGTTGCCAACGCGGAGTCGGTCTTTGGTGCTGCGGAGTCGGTCTTTGGTGCCGACGCGGAGTTGGTCTTTGGTGCCGATGCGGAGTCGGTCTTTGTGCCTGGCTGGCCCAGGGCTTTTGACGCCAAAGCGAGGTTGGCCTTGGATGTTGATGCAAGGTAGGTCTTCCCTGCATGACATTTTTAAGTATTAATGAAAGAAAACCATCTTAAGTGCGGTGTACTTAGCTTTTGTAGCGAGCGGATCGCTAGCCCACTGGTGCAGCTATCATGGGCGATGTGAGAGGCTTGGGGTGCCGCTGAGTGGCCCCCGTTGCTTCTGCAGTTCATGAACTGCTACTTTCAAAGCTTGATCTTGCCGGGGCCGTGGTCGGGGACCGCGGCCGCTTGGGGGGGCTCGTAGCGAGGCTTCCTAGGGGAAGCCGGGCGTCGCCGGTCTCGCGCCGACCGGCCTCTCGCGAGGAGAGCCTCCTCTCGCCGACTGCTGACTGGCGGGGGAGCGGTTTGGTGCTGGGTGGCCACGGACTTTGTTGCTGGAGCCCGTGGATCATGGCGGTGAGATTCTGGACTTGCTGGGAGAGGGTTGCCAGCTGCTCCGCTGTTTGGACAGTGGCATCCGGCGGCGGGCAAACCGAAGGGTTGGTAGCAGGGGGATTGGCCTCCTGCTGTCTAGTTGGTGGGGAAACCCCGCTGGCAGCTGATGGAGGCATCCTGAGCTCGGGTCACCACCATGGCTTCTGGAAGAAGAGGGGGGACGAAGGATGTAGCTCAGGAGAACGTTCGCTACTTTTCTTATGCCCCCTACCTGGCGCGCCAATCTGATGACGCTCGATCACCTCTCCTGGACGTCGGGAACGGGGGTGCTCCTCGAATCCTCGCCTCGTCGGGTCGCTGCAAAGAAGTCCCGGGGCCGGAGGGGGTCTCCGGCGGACCCTCCGATGGCCAAGTTAGTGACTGAGGTCACAGCTGAAGAAGGGCTCGAGTGAGCCCTGTTTTATGTGGAAAAAAGGGCTCTCAGGGAGGAGGAATTCCTTTGAGAGTTGAGATGGCGATTTTGGGGGTTATCGTGCATACCTGTTTGGTGAGTGGATTTACCCTTTTATAGGGGTTGACACTGGCACGACCACGTGGGGTGGCGTGAAGTCAGAATGTCTGCAGAGCCCTTGCGTGAATTTGGGCTGGTTGGTGGGTTACGTCCCATCAACAGCGGGGCTGTCGGGTGGCGCGCGTCTGGCGTTGTCGGGCGGTGCAAGTCAGAGAGGCGGTTTCTTGAGCCACTGGGGCTGATCTGGCGGGAACTGGGAAGTCCCGTCTTGTCAAGGCCGAGCTGGGTCGACCCGAGATGGCTGGGGCCCGTCCCGCTGGCAAGGTAGTACCGGGGCGGGGCGAATCGGCAGACCTGGAGACGCCGAGGCTGAGTCGGGCTGGCCAAGGATGGCCTTGGCTGACTCGGTGGAACAGGGGACGCCGGGGCCGAGTCGAGCCGGCCTGGGACGGTCTTGGCCGACTTGGCGGGACTGGAGACGCCGGGGCCGAGTCGAGCCGACCGGGGATGGCCTTGGCCGACTCGGCGGGACAGGGGACGCCGGGGCCGAGTCGGGCCGGCCTGGGACAGCCTTGGCCGACTCGGCGGGACTGGAGACGCCGGGGCCGAGTCAGGCCGGCCGGGATGGCCTTGGCCGACTCGGCGGGACTGGAGACGCCGGGGCCGGCTGGGAAGTGCCGAGGCCGCCTAGCTTGGACACGCCGGGGCCGGCTGGGAACTGGGGCCGCCTAACTTGGAGACGCCGTGGCTGGCTAGGAACTGCGGCCGCCTGTCTTGGAGACGCCGTGGCCGGCTAGGAACTGGGGCCGCCTATCTTGGAGACGCCGTGGTCGGCTAGGAACTGGGGCTGCCTGTCTTGGAGGTGCCGTATTGGAGGTGCCGGTCTTGGAGGCGTCGGCCTTTGGGGCCGACTGTCTTGGAGTGCCGGCCTTGGAGGCGTCGGCCTTTGGGGCCGACTGTCTTGGAGGTGCCGGTCTTGTAGGTGTCGGCCTTTGGGGCCGACTATCTTGGAGGTGCCGATCTTGGTAGGTGTCGGCCTTTGGCCAGAGTTGGAGGCCGACGCTGGCGGTCGGTGCTGGAGTCTGTCGGCCTTTGGGATCGTCCAAAAATTTTATTTTTCATGGGGTCAACTAGCCCCATCAATAACTATGATAAATTATGCTTTTTATTTTTATATTAAAAAATATATTTAACTGATGAAAAGCTTCACATAACTTATAAATGATATGAACTTGAGTTTTTATCCTATGACTCCTGTGACCTTGACAAATTATAATCAATTTAAATTATAAAAAAAAATAAAAAAATAATTAGGAAAACTCTAATTATAACTAATACAGATACATACTCACATGATAAATAAAAACAGCCCCTATGAGCCAATAATTTATTTATTTTTATATGTTTACATCAAAGTGATATGTAAAATATTTTTAAATTAAAAAAATTATATAATAGAATGTTAAGAATATAATATATTTAAAATATAAGAAATTAAATTATAATAATTAAAAGTATATATATTTTTATTAAAATTTGCTTATTAAAATGCACACAAAAAGAGCAATGATTGTTAGAACGAATACCAACAACCGAACCGATCAACACAAGTAAAACAATCGAGGAGAGAGCAGGGAATGGATACGCCAGCGATGACGTAACGAAAGGGCGTGGAGAGGCGTCATAGGCGCAGGTGTCGCGATAGTTGCGGAAGGAGAGATGACAGCTGGCGCAGGATGCTCCTCCTTCTTCTTGTATTCCCAGTTGATGGGACTTCGAGGAGACGGTTCTACCGCTTTGGGCATCGTACAGAGGGAGTAGGGCGACCGTTCGTCTGGATTCTGGATTACGTTTGGAGTCATCTGAACCGTCAATAGGGACGCAGGGTTTTTTGTTTTTTGTTTTTTTTTTTACGTCATACGTTTCATCAGCGAGGGAGAACGGGACCAAGAATTCTACATGCGTCGATTGTGATCCACTTGTTGTTGAGTTACTGGAACGGAGGTCTGCCAGGAATTAAAAGCTGTCAAGATTCTATAACATAAATATTAATTTTTATTTTTTATTTTTTGACATTTTTTCACTTGAGTCTAGACTTTTCTTTTATCATATTTGGGTTTTAATTTAATTTTATAAGCTAGTCAATCAGGGTAATTTTGTTTAGAGATGATTTTTTTAATAAAAAAACTGCAATAGAGACGAAGACTTTTTAAGACTGAGGACTCGACCAACTTGGAGCGTTCAATATCAACATAAGCTGACTTCTTGGCTTATCTTAACTCAGATGTCTATGATAAATTAAAAAAAAAAAAAAACTTTGGCAAATCTCAACTAATATTATAATAAATAAAATATTAAAATTTCTTAGATAGTATTTAATAAAAAAATATTATTTTGAATAAATATATGGAATAGAGTTTATCCTCTGTTTATAAGGATATTCTCCGACTATTCTATTGATCATATAAAATGCAAAAAGGTAAATCCATATGATAACTTTTTTTCTCTTATTTGGAGGGATAACTAGCTATTCCTGCATTTTCTAAGGCAGTGTTGGATATGGGGGATAAGGAAGGATATCCCCTGGATATCCCTTCTTATTCCCAAATGCTATAGCTAGAAGGGATAGATCTGAAAAAATTTAACCAGAAGGGATAACCCATGGTTAACCATGGATTATCTCCTGAACTTATTCCCTAGGGAACCTAGGAACAACTAAAGCTATCCCTTGATGGCAGACTTGTAATTTTAAAAAAATGCTTATTCCCTCAGCTATCCCCTGGATAAATGCTATCCCGTACATTTATCCAGGGATAGCTTTTGGGCTATCAAACACTACCTAAGGAATAAATTGAGGGAATAACCCATGGTTAATCATGAATTATCCTTCTGGTTAACTTTATTCCCAGCTATCCTTCATAGTTATAGCTTTTAGAAACAAAAAGGGATATTCTCTGGATATCCCCTCTTATTTTTTATTTTAAATACTACCTTAGAGTGGACCATCACTTTGAGGCATTTAATTGAATTTTTTTGACTATTTGATTACGAAATTCTGACTAAAATCCTGGAATTGTACCAATGAATACGAAAGAATTAACATAAAAGGCTGAGGTCATTGGAGCCAAGATTTTCATAATACTGTATCAGGGAATATCCCGAATGAATGTGTATCAAAATCACGGCTGGAATCAAAAAAGAAAGCATTTTAAGAATCATTTTTTGCATTTTCAGCATTAACATTTCAAAAGTTCAAAATCAAACTTCAACTAGCAGCTAGTTATCAAGTAAAATTAAGAGCATGTGCCACGTATATAGTTTTGTAAATATTATTTAGTTTGAAATGCATAAATTAAGAATTGTTTTTGTATTTAGATGATATATTAGTAAAATAGTCCTGAGTAATAGAGGTCCAATGTTTATCTCTTTATTATGAGGCTTTTGGAAGCTGAGATGATTGAAAAATTAATTTCTTCTCATATTTATACTTCTCTCTACTATTATTAATTTTTTTAATCATTTCCATCTATAGAGCTACGTTGCAGAATGAAATGCATAGGTTTTATCTATTTGTTGAATTAGCTCCAGAACTATATCCTCTTAGCATGTTTGATATAATAATAGATATTTATGCTTAATTTTAATCTAGTTTATTAGGAATTCAAAATGGCTTAGATGATTTTTTTTTAAAAAAATTAATAAATAACATATAATATTTACTCAAAAAAATTAATTTTTAAGTTTTCCCCATCAGTCCGCAATGATATCCTAGTTTGATCCACAGTACTAGCTATGTTACCTTGCTAAAACTATTACTTTATTTTCTAATTGCGTCATAATTAACCCAACCACTAGAAATTAATGGTTTTCATATCATTATACGTAGGGCCTGCTGGTGATGTGCCCTAAGCCATCAGGATATTACTGTTATTTATAGATTTATCTTTATTTAATAAACCATTTTATCTATCATGTTATTATTTATGCTCTTCTAATGTGATAAAAGGTTTTCTTGAATAGTTTATTCTTCCTTATATCATTAAAGTATGTGACTTTAATAGTGAAACTATAAGGTGATAAGAATACTATTCTAAATTGTCCCTAATCATTCATTATATGGAATAATAATGAAGTAATATTAGTATTGGTTGATTGATGATCACGTTTTACTGGTCATGGATATGATATCAAATCAACACATAGATACATGTAAGAGTACATTGTATTGGATCGACCCACCATGAGAATATCATATGGATTTTGTTATGAATACTTCTCTTCATGATGTTATTATTTTAGTCCTTTAACCTGATGACACCATGGATTCCTGTATAGTGAATTTCATGTTTTGACATGGCTCTTCATCATCTTTAACCAGATGATCATAAGACTGTGATGGGATATGGAATAAACTACGTTGAGGATATGAGTGTTCGTGAAGGAATTTATCCCTCTTATTAATTTGAGAGAGATATTTTGGGCCCTCTTAAAGAGTGAGACTGAGAAAAGTATATGACCATGCCCAAATGAATTGATAAGAAGTTATCAGTAACATTTGGTTTATTCAGTCAAACTCTGGAATCAAGAAAAACTTGTGATTAAACAATCTATGAGAGATGTGATCTATGCCTCATACTTGATCACTAAATATTGTATGACAAAGGGATTAGATAATTGACATCTACTAAGTAAAGTCGGATCGACGATCTTCACTCAATTTGGGTAGACATAATGTCTTGGGATCAATTATGTCCCCGAAAGGGTTTTACTTCTACTGCCAACATTAAGTGAACCTACAGGGTTGCACACAAGAAATGACGCGTATAGGTTATAGGTTTAATTTATATAAACCCAGCTGAAATAAATAATAATCTTCATTATTGTGTCCTTTTGGATTCCGAAACTCTTAACATTAGATGTAAAGGGACGTGTCTTTTGGATTCCGAAACTTTTAACATTAGATGTGCAGAGAATAAGAAGACGTGTCTTTTTGGATTCCGAAATTAAGAGTCTTATTAATGAGAATATTCTATTTTGAATAAGATATTATCATTATAAATGGACGTTGTGATATAGATGCGACGTCAACATGAGATGCGCAACCATAAAAATGAGAGTTTTAGTGAGATTATTTCTGAACTGATCTAGAAAAGTTCTAGAGAGTGCTAACACACTGAGTCCCATTGCAAAGTGGTCATTCGTGTGGATACCATAGACAAAGACACGTCTATGCCTCATACTTGATCACTAAATATCGTATGACAAAGGGATTAGATAATTGACATCTACTAGGTAAAGTCGGATCGACGATCTTCACTCAATTTGGGTAGACATAATGTCTTGCTAGAGATCAATTATGTCTTGTAGGCCCGAAAGGGTTTTAGTCCTATTGCCAACATTGAGTGAACCTACAGGGTCGCATACAAGGAATGATGCATATGGGTTATAGGTTTAATTTATATAAACCCAGCGGAAATAAATAATAATCTTCATTATTGTGTCCTTTTGGATTCCGAAACTCTTAATATTAGATGTGTAGGGAATGAAAAGACATGTTTTTTTTGGATTCTGAAACTTTTAACATTAGATGTGCAGAGAATGAGAAAAACAGCACAAGAAGAGTAATACTGATACTGATACAGTAAGAAAGAGGACATGAGCACACCTCTCCATTTCTCCTGGCTTAATTGTTGCCGTTTCGCTGCCAGATCGTTCCACCTGGTCCAAAGCGAGAGAGATGTCATGAACGATATCTCTAAGATCGTCCCAGCGTCATCAACTCATGGTGCGTGGAACGCCGCCACGGACCCTTGCTCTTGGGTTGGGGTCATTTGTGTTAGAAAAAGTTTAATAATAATAATAATAATAATAATAAAAGAGAACGCCCGCGAGCAATTTAATAATAATAATAATAATAAAAAAAGAGAACGCCCGCGAGCATTGCTCGCGGACGTTCCTTCTTTGACGCAACGTTCGCTGGAACGATGCGTGAACGTTGGAATGCCAACGTTTTAAACGGTTCAAATAATTTAATTTTTAAACTATTTTGATGAAATTTAAAGCTAACGGCCATTAGGCCTTTATGGCCATTATGGGCCGAGTCGTTAGAGTTTTTATGGACCGAACCTATAAATAAGCTTAAGAATTCATATTGATAGAAGAAATCAATAATAATTTGAAGTAGCCAATGATTTGTTTTATCTTATTTTGTTTTTATATATTTTATTGATCTTTTGGGCATCTGAAGGAAATCGTTGGGTTTGCACCACCTCCACACGATCATGCTCGTAGTAGGAGGATCAGGTCGAGCCGGGTCGTTGTACCTTGGGGACAGATCGCCAACAACCTGCATGAAGAGGCGAAAATCTGATCCTTAGGACAGTGTCTAACATGCCTCGGTCCTGGTTTGATCCTATTAATCTTTTGGTTTTACTTTATTGTATATTTAAATTTCTATAACATATTTCTAGCAATTTTATAAAGTGATATTTTGTAAGATCAAAATTATGACGTATCTTTTTGGATTCCGAAATTAAGTGTCTTATTAATGAGAATATTCTATTTTGAATAAGATATTATCATTATAAATAGACGTTGTTGCTCTGATATAGATGCAACGTCAACATGAGATGCGCAGAGAAACACTGAGCACCATAAAAATGAGAGTTTTAGTGAGATTATTTCTGAACTGATCTAGAAAAGTTCTAGAGAGTGCTAGCACACTGAGTCCCATTGCAAAGTGGTCATTCGTGTGGATACCGTAGAGGGAGTTATGGTTTCGCAGCACCTAAAGATCTATCTTATCAAAATAATTTTATTCACATAAGGTACGATTCTCGTTCTCTAATCAATTTAATTGAACCACATGGATCCTTCTGGGGATTTAGGTTAATCTTCGACTACATATTTTTGGCATTAGACCCCTAAATTTCCATTAGGACCATCATGCAATCATTCTGGCCGGCGAAGTTTGCAACCGAGGCTTGTCATGCTGTACATGGCCATAACAAAATGACATAATTAAGAAGCTGATCAGCTTAACCGATCGACTGTGAAGGCTTCTTTAATTAATTAATTAATTAAGCCAATTGCAATTGTGTGTATATATATGCTTAATTATAATATTCGCCATATATATATGCATGGTCTTATAATTAATAATCGAGTGCTTCAAGAAGACTTGGGACTAAATTAAGCACTTAATTATCGTCACTTGCCAATAAATTAATATATGTAGTTCTCAACCTTTTCCATTCCCTGCCGCGCCGCTGCCCAACTAATTAACCTCGATGATATGGTTTAAGGTTGACACCGATAAGAAGCTAAGACTATGAAATAAAGAAGTATTAATTATCTCCCATATTAACATATCGTTGCATCCGTAGGTAGTGGTAAGTCTTGGAGAGAGCTCCACATCTCATCTCCATCTCCATCTCCATCTTTTGAAAACAACCTATGGTTATGTTGCCACATGCATGGTATCTTGCACTTATTATTGACAGCATAATTACATGACATGAGTGTGGTGGTGTTGGCTTTTGCATTAGAACGCAGACGTCATACAACTAATTAGGCACTTGGCAAGTGCAAATTTTTTACATGGATTAATTGATGTTCCAAATACGCTTTTCAATCTATATATATACAATAGGTGCTGCAAATTAAGACCTTTTTTTTTTTTTCTTGTTTGGAAGAGGAGGGTGGCAGATGCAAATGAGGTCAATAACTGGATATATATATATATATATATATATATATATATATATATATATATATGTTATTGAGTCCATATTTTATTTTTTCAATTAAATATTCTAATTTATGCATGTTCAATAAAATATGTTTTTAATAGTGATTAATGATGACTTGTCATATTACATTCTGATAGTTAACGATGACTTGAATATATATTGATACGGTTGGTCATTTCCTCTGGGTAAAATTATCTTTTGCACGGTTTTTGAAAGCAATAATGTGACAGCAAAACCCCCTTTCGTGGGGCCCCAGCGCTGACTTTGGCTCCGGCCTCCAGCGTCGGCTCCCATTGCTGAGACTAGCTCCAGCCTCCAGCGCTGGTATCCAGCGTCGGCCTCCAGCGTCGGCCCCCAGCGTTGAGACTGGCTCCGGCCTCCAGCGCTGGTATCCAGCGACGGCCTCCAGCGCCGGCCTCCAGCATCGGCCCCCAGCACTGAGATTGGCTCCGGCCTCCAGCGCTGGTATCCAGCGACGGCCTCCAGCGCTGGCCTCCAGCGTCGGCCCCCAGCGCTGAGACTGGCTCCGGCCTCCAGCGCTGGTATCCAGTGACGGCCTCCAGCGCCGGCCTCCAGCTCCGACTCCCAGTGTCGGCCTTCAGCATCTTTCACATGAACAATGACCAGTCTCATATAACGGATCCCGTGATCTAAGGTCTACTGCCGAGCACCTCGCTCGCCGAAATCACGGACAAGTATTAGCTCTATTGGCAGTTACCGCTATAAGCGGCCCTTATCCAGCAACAGCCCAACGACTTGTCGTTCGATGAAACATCACAACAGGGAAGATTCAACGGTTCCAATAGGACGAGGTAAACAGGATCCCAGACAGGTATAAAAAGAGGACCCAAGCTCCATGCGAAGGGGACTCTCTCTGGCTTCCTCTCTAAAAATTCCTCTTAGATATAATATCCCTGTTCTACGACTCGATGACTTGGGCGTCGGAGGGTCCCAACCGGAACCACCGGTTCGGGACTTTTTGCAGGCTCTAGGAGGAAGACGACGACCTTTCTACGCTCACCCCGATCTTAGCCCATTCGACGTTCATCATAAGTGAGTTGGCGGAAACAGATTGGCGCGCTAGGTAGGGGGGTAGTTCATACGGGAGGAAGACGAAAGTTCTCCCTGTGACCCCACCAATTTTGCAAGGGAAACGATGGTGACCACGCGAGCACAGGAAGCTTCCTCCAGTCAAGTAGCCGAGCGCATTCCACGGGCTGAGCATTCGGAGGCCAATCTCCATGTTCCGCCCCCTGCGCAGATGAGCCACCTTGACCGGCTCGAAGCTCTGGCCCACCAGGTCCAGGATCTAACGACAATGGTCCGGGGCTACAAGAGTATTATTTGGCTGCTGCAACTCAGCCCCCTATGCTTGACGAAGGAATGCGGGGAACAGTCCAGTCTCACCAAGGTGGGACCCCGCCTGAGGTCTCCCACCGTTCACCCCCCGAACCTCATCACCGAGGGACCTCGAAGCGACGGCGGTCCCCTTCTCGCCACTCCGGTCGTTCCCACCACTGGCCGGAGGAAAGAGAGTCTAGGCGGGCGCGTTCTTTGCACCGGCGATCTTCTTCAACTCCTTCCTCTGATTCATCCCAAGATGGCACTCTCCGGAAAACCACCCGTTGGGCCAAGCAAAGGCTCAACGAGTATCACTGACGGTTGGACGAGCTCAGTCGCCGGATCACCGACCCTTACTGGACGGCTTATGAGTGCCGTCCCCCGCTTTCCCGTCATATCATGAAGGAACCGGTCCCGCCCCGGTTCCGTCTCCCCCAACTGGATCCATATGATAGGACGACGAATCCCCTTGACCACCTGGAGAGCTACAAGGTCCTTATGCAAGTCCAGGGAGCGACGGACTCCCTTTTATGCGTCGCCTTTCCGGCCACTCTCCGGAAAGCGGCGCGCGCGCGGTACTCCCGCTTGCCCCCGCGCAGCATCAACTCATTTCGGCAGCTCGAGCGATCTTTCCTGGCTCACTTTGATGCCTGTCGAAAGATCCCGCGAGTGGCTGATAGCCTCTTTGCTGTTCAGCAGAGGAGTGGCGAGACCTTGAAGGATTTCGTCGCTCGATTTAAGGAGGCGGCGTTGGAGGTGTACAACCTGGAAGATTTCGTGGCCACTTTGGCCCTGAAACGAGGACTTCGCCCATCCAGGTTCGCGTATTCCCTGGATAAGAAGCCTTCGAGTTCCTATGCTGAGCTTCTGAGCTGAGCCCAAAAGTACATCCATGCCGACGAGGCGGATTCTTCCAGGAGGGAAGTTGACAAGAACATCAGTAATAAACCACCGCCTACTGATCACGCCGGTGCACGACCTTGTAAGCCCGAGCCTCCACGCCGTCCAGATCGCCGACCACAGACACTGGTTCCCAAGGAGCAATTCACCCCCCTCATGGCTCCCATCTCTCACATCCTGCTGGAGATAGAGGAGGAGCCTTATTTCAAGCGTCCGACTCCCTTGAAGTCTGGGGCCCCCGTAACAAGGAGTTTTATTGCCGGTACCACCGAGACTACGGTCACGACACCGAGGATTTCTGCCATCTGAAGAAGGCCATTGAGGAGCTGGTTCAGCAAGGCCACCTAAGCAAATTTGTTTGAAGGGGAAACCTCCTGCGTCGGGCCCCCGGTGCCTTCGAGTCGTCCGACTGGCGTAGATAATGCTCCAAATGAAAAAACTATAGCTATGATTTCTTGGGGAGCGGGTGGCGGTTCGAAGAGGCAGCGAGGGGGAATAGATTCTGTAATTCCTTTCTTTGGAAAGGATCTAGATGGGGTGGTTAATAAACATAACGACAACGTCGTGGTGTCCATGACTATAGCCAAACATCCTGTAAAAAGAATTTTAATTGATAGTGGGAGCTCTGTGGATGTCTTGAGCTATGAGGCTTTTGTTCGGATGAACTTGTCAAAGTCTTTACTCCGACCCGTTGCCACACCGCTAATGGGCTTCACGGGAGATTCAGTGAATGTCGAGGGGGAAATTGCCCTCCCGGTCATGGCTGGAACCCTTCCATACCAGAGCACTGTGGTTATAAATTTCTTGGTGGTCTGGGTCCCACTGGCTTACAACGCTATCTTGGGAAGACCAGGGTTGAATCTGCTGGATGCCGTAGTCTCCACCAAGAGATTATTGGTAAGGTTCCCCACTAACGAAGGAGTCGGAGAAATGAAAGGGGAGTAAAGCCCGCTCCCGCCCTGCTACCATTTGTCTCCCAGCCCGCTGGACGCGGCGTCGGCGGCAGTCTCTGAGTCACTCGATCCCCAAGAGCTTAGAAGAAGGGGAGAGCCGGCAGAGCACCTTCTAACCCTCCCCTTGGGTGATGACCTGGCCAGGACTGTTCAGGTGGGGGCATTGCTTCCGGAGGAGGCACGCCATCAACTTCTTACTTTCCTGCGTGCCAACATTGACGCCTTCGCATGGTCATCCTCAGACATGCCGGGCGTCCCCGAAGGAGTGATCACCCATCGACTTAACCTCAAGCCAGAGTGTCGGCCGGTCCGATAGAAAAAAAGGAACTTCGCCCCAGACAGACAGAAAGCTATCGACGAGGAAGTTCGCAAGTTAATGGCTGCGGGCCATATTCGGGAAGTCCATTACCCCGAATGGTTGGCTAACGTGGTGCTAGTCCGCAAGACCAACGGAAGTTGGAGAATATGTGTAGATTTCACCGACCTCAACAAGGCGTGCCCTAAGGACAGCTTTCCCCTGCCCCGAATCGATCAATTGGTGGACGCTACATCCGGCCATGAAGTCCTTAGCTTCATGGATGCTTTCTCTGGATACAACCAGATCCGGATGAACCCGGCGGACGAAGAAGCTACCTCCTTCATAACTGAGAAGGGGTTATACTGCTACAAGGTAATGCCTTTCGGGTTAAAGAATGTGGGAGCCACTTACCAGAGACTGATGAACAAGGTCTTTGAAGGCCAGATAGGACGTAACATGGAAGTGTACGTGGATGACATGTTGACAAAAAGCATTCACGCCACTGACCATATCGCGGACCTAACGGAAACTTTTGACAACCTTCGTCGGTACCAGATGAAGCTGAACCCTCGTAAGTGTGCATTTGGGGTGACAGCCGGAAAGTTCTTGGGCTTCACGGTAACCCGGAGGGGGATTGAGGTGAACCCGGACAAAGTCCAAGCCATCTTGGACATGAGGCCTCCTACCCATAAGAAGGAAGTACAGCGCCTGACAGGAAGGGTGGCCGCCCTAAGCCGCTTCCTGTCCAAATCCGCTGAAAGGTGTCTACCTTTCTTCAAGGCACTTCGCAGAGTCAATGAGTTTGAATGGACGAAAGAATTCCAGGAGGCGTTCGAAAGGTTAAAGGAATTCTTATCTACCCACCACTGCTGGCCAAGCCGACGGGTGGAGAAGAACTCCTTCTATACCTTGCGGCCTCTCCTGAAGCTGTTAGCTCTGTGCTGGTCCGCATGGACACCAATGGCACGCAAAGGCTAGTATACTACACGAGTAAGGTGCTTCATGATGCCGAGATCCGATATTCAAATATGGAAAAGATCATCTTTGCATTGATCGTGTCTGCCTAGCGCCTGCGGCCGTACTTCCAAGCCCACGCAATCGCGGTGATCACAGACCAACCTCTGAGGACAGTTCTTGCTCGCCCAGATACTTCCGGCCGGCTGGCAAGATGGGCCCTCAAGCTGGGGGAATTCGACTATCTTTCCGCCCCCGTTCGGCCATGAAGTCTCAAGTCTTGGCATATTTTTTGGTCGAATGTACTTGGGGAATGGAGCAACCTAAAGAACCCCCTACGGACACTTAGCCCCTCGGAACCAGTGCTGATGAATGGGTCCTTCATGTGGACAGGGCATCGAATTCTCAAGGGAGCGGAGCAGGCCTCATCTTGGCCAACTCGGATGGGGTGGTGACCGAGTGTGCACTTCGCTTCCTCTTTCCAGCCACTAATAATCAGGCGGAATATGAAGCTTTGCTGTCCGGTGTGAGATTAGCTCGAGAGCTTGGGGTGAAACACCTTAGGGCATTCACCGATTCCCAACTGGTTGCTGGCCAGATTACACGGGAATACGAGGCAAGGGATCCCATCATGGCTCGCTATTTAGATATGGTGCTCTTGCTGGTTTCCCCCTTCACTCATTTCAGCATCAGCTACATTCCTCGACAGGAGAATGCTAGAGCCGACGCCCTATCCCGTCTTGCCACTTCAGCTGATGGGATGTTGGGAAAGCTTATGTGGAGCACCTAGAAGCCCCGAGTATTGACGTATCACGAGAAACCTTACTAGTGGAGCAGGAGCCCTCCTGGATGGACGCCTATGTTCGGTACCTTACTAAGGGTAACCTCCCAGAAGACCCTGCCGAAGCTAAGAAACTTAAAAGACGGGCCCCAAAGTTTCTCATTATGGAAGGAAAGCTCTACCGAAGGTCGTTCTCATACCCTATCCTCAGGTGTATCGGTCCCACCGAAGCCAATTATATTCTGCGGGAGATACATGAAGGGATATGTTGAAGCCATCTGGGGGGCAGGGCTCTCGCATATAAAGCCCTGCGGCAGGGGTATTATTGGCTGACAATGAAGGAGGACGCATCCGAACTCGTTAAAAGGTGTGACAGCTGCCAGCGTCATGCCAATATCCAACATCAGCCGGCGTCCCAGTTGACCCCTCTAGCTGCACGATGGCCCTTCGCACAGTGGGGCATGGACATCCTGGGACCGTTCCCTCCTGCTTCCGGACAACGCAAGTTCCTAGTGGTGGCCATCGACCATTTTACCAAGTGGATCGAGGCGGAAGCTCTTGCTAAGATCACGGAAGCCAAAATAAGGACTTTCTTCTGGAAGTCTGTGGTGTGCCGATTCGGGCTACCGCACACCCTCGTTACATATAACGGCCGGCAGTTTGACAACACGGCCTTCCGGGAATTCTGCGATGGCCTAGGAATCCATCATCGGTTCACCTCCGTAGGGCACCCCCAAACTAACGGCGCAGCCGAGGTGACCAATCGCATCATCCTCCAAGGACTTAGGGCTCGGCTAGATGGTTGCAAAGGGCGCTGGAGGAACTCTCCAGTGTACTGTGGGCTTACCACACGACGCCGCAAGCACCTACTGGGGAAACCCCTTTCAGCCTAGGTCTTTGGGACCGAAGGCGGTCATCCCGGTGGAAATAGGAGTTCCTAGCCCCCGGACGAAATTATACCACGAAGAAGGCAACTCAAACCAGCTGAGGGCCGATCTGGATTTGGTGGAAGAATTGCGAGACCAAGCACAGCTTCGCATGCAGCATTCCGTCAGAGCAGCCAAGCACTACAACGCTCGGGTGCGGCCCAAGACATTCCGTCCTGGAGACCTCGTTCTGCGGAGAGCGAAAGTATCGAAGCCGACAGAGGGGGGCAAGCTGGCACCAAAATGGGAAGGACCATATCGTGTCAAGGAGATACTTCACCACTAGACGTACAAAGTTGAAGAGCTAGGCGGGAAACTGCTCCCTCGCACTTGGAACGCCGACAACTTACGCCGGTATTATCAATAGAATGCTATTTCGTTAATTTGAATCTATTTGATAAATGAATGTTCAACATGTTCACTTGTTTTCGGATGAGTACGTTTGGCGCTAAAGATCGGCTCCGCGTCGGCATACTAAAGACCAACTCCGCATTGGCGCTAAAGACCAACTCCGCGTTGGCGCTAAAGACCGGCTCCACGTCGGTATACTAAAGACCAACTCCGCGTTGGCGCTAAAGACCAACTCCGCGTTGGCGCTAAAGACCGGCTCCGCGTCGGCATACTAAAGACCAACTCCGCATTGGCGCTAAAGACCAATTCCGCGTTGGCGCTAAAGACCGGCTCCGTGTCAGCATACTAAAGACCAACTCCGCGTCATACTAAAGACCAACTCCGTGTTGGTACCAAAGACTGGCTCTGTGTCGGCATATTAGACACTGGCGCCCTGCGTCGGCACTAAAAGTTGGCTCCCTGTGTTGGTATCTGGAACAATATGTGGCTTAGTCACATTCTGTGTAATCAATCTGACAAGACACCATTGGTTGGTGATTCATAACAGCTGACTCAGCTGAAGCTGATTATAACCAAAGGTGCACAGTAAGGAAAAAACGTTCATTGATAGCTAAAAGGCTACAAAGTTGCCGACTCAAGTCAGGCACATATCAATACAAAAAGAAAAACTAAAGCTATTAAAGGTCATCCGGGGCCGGGACATCATCCTCAGGAACGTCATCAGGCTTCAGTCCCTCAATATCCTCTAGGTCGTAGAGTTCCTGGATTTTATCCTTGCAGTCTTGAAAGCCGGCGTCATAAGCAAACGCCGCTGACTCGGCCATCTCCTTATCGAAGGCTTTGGACTTTCTAAAATCCTCTACGGCCTCGACAACTCTTTTTTCCACCTCGAGAGCTCTTTTGTCGGACTCAATGGCCCCCTCTGGGCCTCTGTCACCGTCGCCTCCAGATCTGCAATTTTGGTGACACACTGGCGGGTGGCCTCTTTGGCCGCATCTGTCTCAATGGAGGCAGAACTTAATTGGGTCTTTAAAACACACACCTCCAATTCTGCCGCCTTCAGCTTCTCTTCGGCTGCCCTTTGCTTCTCCTCGGCAACTTTCTGTTTTTTCCTCGGCCACCTGAGCATTATCCAGCTCATTGGCTGCGCGGCGCTGGGCAACTTCCAGCGCATACTCAGCCTTCTCGGCTCTTAGCCGGATGACATCGATTTCACCCTTTAGGGTGGCCCGTGTATCCTCCAGAGCCATCTCCGCCTTTTCTGCCTTGACTTGGAGGGACAACATCTCCTCCCGCACTTGGTCGATAGCGGTATCGCTCAGGGTCCAGAGGTTCTTCAGGACGACTAGAGAGTTCAATGCCTGAAGGAAGTGTCAAGGTGAGAAAGCAAAAAAAAAAAAAAAAAAAGAAAAGATATGATAATTGAGCAGAAGCTCACCCAGAGATGCGCCACTGATGCTTTGCGGAAGAAGGTGACTCTCCCCTGACTTCGGAGAAACTCTTGCACCTCAACCACCGTTGCTTCCTCCAAGGTCCGTTCAGCCCAGCGGCTGTGGTTCGCCAACAGCGATTGGAAGGAAGGATCGACGCCCCTCTCTCCCCTTGGCGTTGGGCCTACAGAGGCGGATTCTGCCTCTGAACCTGCCACCTCCGACCCCTTGACTGGTGGAGGCGCTTCAGCTGTTGCCCCCATGGGGGGCAGGATAGCGCTGGAATCGTCACTACTGCCGTAGGAACTTGTTCCGTCTCTACGGCTTTGGGCAAGGGCGACGGCGCCCTTGCAATCCTCTCAGGAGAAGGGTCGAGCAGAATAACCGGAGGAGCTGAAGCTGAAGATCTTCCCTCTAGTTGACTCCGTTCTACCTCCTTGCCGGTCTCGGCCCTTACCACTTCTGTCATGGCGGGCTCGTCGCCTTGGGCCTTGGCCGCCTCGCACGTGTGCGAGGATTCCGCAGTTTTGGCCCCCTTGGCCTCGATCTCACCAGCGTCGGCCCTTTTAGGGCCGCCCTTTTTCAAAACCTTTGCACGCAGGGGCTTCACGACTTTAGCCCCTCCAGTCGGCCCTCTCTGTATCAACCCTCCCCGCGTCGGCCTCCTCGGGACTTTAGCAATGGCCCTTCTTTGGGCAGGGGGCACGTCCCCTGTAACCTTCCTCTTCCTGGTGGCCGCTTGCTTGAGCTCATGAAGCGACGGCGCCATCCCTATACAGGCAAGGGTAGTTAAAAAAAAAAAAAAAAGAGAAGAGGAAAAGAAAAAGAAGAAAAGCAAAGGGGGAAGAAGAGGCGAGTGATCAAGTGCTCACCCCTCGAGGGAATTAAACCGGCAGACGAAGGTTCTCCTCGGCTAAAGCATATTACACCGAGGGATGTCGGCAGTCAGAAGCTGCCCAAATGCCATCCGATCTCGTGGAAGGATGGAGGGATCCCTATTAGCGTCAATGTTGGGTATCCCCCAGCTTCCACGAACCCCACCGATGTCAGCAAAGAAGAATTTGTCCTTCCACCCTTTGACGGAAGTAGGAAGGCACAATTTGAGGATCCTATTAGACCTAGGGGTGAAGGACCACCAACCCGATTGCTTGCGAAGGGTGTAAAAGCTGCGGAATAAAGAGATACTGGCCTCAATGCCTTGCAAGTGGCAGAGTACCAGAAAACCGACATGGTTCGGATTGAGTTGGGAACTAACTGGGAGGGAGTCAAAGAGTATCGGTCTAGGAGATTGAGAATAAAAGGGTGGATAGGCAACCGAAGCCCGGCCTTAAAAAAGGCTCCGTACAAAGCAACCCTTCCGGAACGGGAAGAAGTTACCCTGTCATTGGGGGCAGGGTGGAACAAATGAAGGTCCGACGGAAAGCTATACTTGGCTTTTAGGTTTACTATGTCTTGAGCAGACATAGCGGAAGCAGTCCCTTCGGGGACTCCTTGGCAACCCTGGAAGGACCGGCAGCCATCGAATGGCTCCGGACGGAAATCCGCCCGCCGGCCGGACGACTCCCGGTTAGGGGACGACTGACTGGCCGCTGCTCCGGTGAAGAATGGTTAGAGGAAGGGGTAGACCATTGGCTTGATAAGGAATCGGAAGTCTGAGAAGGGTTGTGGGAACCCCCCAGGAACCAGAGATGGAGCAAGAAGGTGATGAAACCATAGGAACTAACCTGGAAAACTCGAGCCAAAAAGGAGCACGGGGAGAGAATGAACACGGGAGACAAATGGATGCTTGCGGACTCGAAAGGGGGCAGCAGCGCAAGAAATGGGGAGGATGGGAAGATAAGGGCGATTTTCCTCATAACGCCATTTCAGATCACCCCACAATCGTCCGATCTGACCACGCGTCCATCTTCAATTGGGAGGCGTTTCGACGGCCTGCCAGCGTGAAAAACTCGAAAAGACCACCGATAAAAAGGGAGGCATTAACTTTATCACAATGATACCGCTCGCCTTTTCGTAACGTTGCCCGAGGGAAATCCTCTCTAATCCCAACAAAGGCGAAATAATGACGCGAAAACCGGCCGCCTAGAGGATATTGACACCCCTTTCGCGGGTAAGTGAACGCTCACCCATCTCAGGGGCGGGGGGGCATCTGATACGGCTGGCCATTTCCTCTGGGTATTATCTTTTGCACGGTTTTTGAAAGCAATGATGTGACAGCAAAACCCCTTTTGCGGGGCCCCAGCGCTGACTTTGGCTCCGGCCTCCAGCACTGGCATCCAGCCTCCAGCATCGGCCCCCAGCGCTGAGACTGGCTCTGGCCTCCAGCGCTGGTATCCAGCGTTGGCCTCTAGCGTCGGCCCCCAGCGCTGAGACTGGCTCCGGCCTCCAGCCAGCGCCGGCCTCCAGCGCCGGCCTCCAGCGTCGGCCCCCAGTGCTGAGACTGGCGGCCTCCAGCGCTGGTATCCAACGACGGCCTCCAGCGCCGGCCTCCAACGTCGGCCCCCAGCGCTCTCTGGCCCCAGCGCATCCAGTGACGGCCTCCAGCGCCGGCCTCCAGCTCCGACTCCCAGCGTCGGCCTTCAGCATCTTTCACATGCACAATGACCAGTCTCATACAACGGATCCCGTGATCTAAGGTCTACTGCCGAGCACCTCGCTCGCCGAAATCACGGGCAAGTGTTAGCTCTGATCGGCAGTTACCGCTATAAGCGGCCCTTATCCAGCAACAGCCCAACGACTTGCCGTTCGATGAAACATCACAACAGGGAAGATTCGACGGTTCCAACAGAACGAGGTAAACGGGATCCCAGACAGGTATAAAAAGAGGACCCGAGCTCCATGCGAAG
The DNA here is from genome assembly GCA_900491605.1 of Calamus simplicifolius. NCBI lineage: Eukaryota > Viridiplantae > Streptophyta > Magnoliopsida > Arecales > Arecaceae > Calamus > Calamus simplicifolius. The sequence continues at coordinate 241,124 of UESW01002135.1, read as the reverse complement.
GGGACTCTCTCTGGCTTCCTCTTAAAAATTCCACTTAGATATAATATCCCTGTTTTACGACTCGCTGACTTGGGCGTCGGAGGGTCCCCACCGGAACCATCGGTCCGAAACTTTTTGCAGGCTCTAGGAGGAAGACGGCGACCTTTCTACGCTTACCCCTATCTTAGCCCATTCGACATTCATCATAAGTGAGTTGGCGGCAACATATATATATATATATATATATAATTATATCAAACTTATAAAAGTTTTTCAATTGAATACATGGATTCATAAAAGTTTTTTAATCAAGTACAAAAAAATATGAGCAGAAGAATTATAAGGATTATCCATTAACAACTTTTTAATATTTAACTTTATATGATAGAGTCGGATAACTTTGAGAAGTCATGCAACTTTTCAGAAAGAACAGTTTTTTTTTATTGAAAAATATGTTAGTAATATCAAAAAGTCTATAACATAAAAAAAAAGCATATACTTGAAGTATAATTTTCATTAATTCATTACTATTAGTTAAATAATTAAAATATCACAATTTACTATTTAACCTCATATGCATAAGATTTTTTTATGTTCAAATAGATAATAATATTTTTCTTTAGGTTAATGTATATGATGCGTGTCGTAGCGCAACGATTTAAACACCTTAATTTCACTATTAGGATAGCGAGAGTAAGGGATCGATTCCACAGAACTTTAGCGATTATCTTGAAATATTTTTATAAATTTAACTAAATAACTAAGTAGATAATTAATAGTGCAAAATAATAAGATATGATTTATCTTATTAGAGCACGGCTCGTACCCGTAGATCACGGCCCGTCTCTTTTAAGAATAAATCAGTCTAAATTATTTTACTTAAATAGAATTTAATAACAATTTAACATGAATAAAAATTTTATTTCAATAAATCCAAGAGTGCATATTGAAATTTAAAATAGAAGAGTTTTAATTTCTAATATGAAGAAGGCAATAAATAGAAATAAAATAAACCCGCGATCTAGAGCTCCTGGGAATAGCCGGACGTAACGGACGGCCTCCTCCTCATGGCACGGTTGCAGCACGGATGGCCTCCTTCTCCACGGCACGAACAGAGGCATTCTCCACGGTACGAACAAAGGCAATTCTCCTTGGAACATATCAACTCCACGGACTCGGAACCCATGGATGACTGCTTCATGAACCATGGATTCCTCTCTGAATTCCCGGACAGCTCTAATGGCTGCTCTCCCTGCTATTTGTAGAGGCCCCGGACGCGGCCTTGACGCGGAGGAGTCTGTTTCAAAACAAAGAACGCAGCGGAAGCAAGAAAAATAACTAAAGGAATTTAATTCTCTCAATTTGATAACTTCCAATCTAATCTATTCCTTAATTGGTGGAGGAAACGGTTAGAATTGAATGGAGAAGAATCGGTGGAAAAACTTTACTTTTTAAAATCCGTGCTAAATCCTAAATAATAAAATCAATTCCGAGCTCATCTTAAATCCGATTTGAGTGCCGTTTGCGTCATTAAATCCCTAAAATCGAGCTCTTTAAACTGATATTTTATCAAAATATTATATAAAATATTAAAATATTAAATAAAATAGGTACGTTAAATTATTAATTAATAGGTTTAATGATAATTATTTATGCGTTTATCACTCCCCCCAACTTGAATCTTACTCGTCCTCGAGCAAATAAAAATTTAGAAATATGTACCAAGCTATCCAAGAATTGATAGTTATCTTATAGTTTTTTTTTTTTTTTTTTTAAATCATAAGGGAAGTACTTCATTGGATTATTAAGTTTTTTTTAGTGATAAAGTGTAGTCCATAAGAATTTATAGAAGTCTTCCTTACCAACTTTCCACTTCTCTGATTAAGTCTTCTAACTTAATTTGGGTTGGGTGTAATGTCTTTTGTCCTTTGGATTATTTATTTATTTATTTATATGTAAAGTCAGTGCAATGTCCTAACCCCTTGCTTTCTAATTAACCTTGTAGCGAGCTTTAGGCCAATGGCTCCCAAACCAGTTGGTTTTAGGGCATTAGGTGTAAAACACCCCTCAGACTTACTTACTCGAGTTAAAAAGGCTTTAGGTAGGACTAACTTTATTTAGGTTCTTTTACATTCCCACCTTTTACGCGAACAACATCACTTTCTTAGGTGACGGGGCCCGGTTACTCAGTGAAAAATGCTAAGAACCTAATCTATTAACTTTAAGAGAGATTTTTTTTTTTTAATAACATTTTCACCCATACCCTTATTAAGTAGATTGTACTATTAAGATCAGTGGTCAGGAGGGTCTGAAATTATTCTAAAAATTATTCTGGGCTAAACCCTACCTTTTATTAGGTTTTCTTAATAATTTATTCCTCAGTATTTCAAAATAATAATAAAATAATAATCTAACCATTAATTCATTAATAGACTGCTTGATTAACTTCAAATCGAGACAGAATTTGGTAACACATCTGATTATAGTTTTACTCGAGGATTTATTTTCTTTTTCCTCCCCCCCAACTTAATTTCCATTGTCCCTAATGGAAGAAAAATTAATTAATTTCAAGGAAAGATACTACCTGGTAGAGTATTTGAAGGTTGGAAGTTTCATTGTTGCCATCTTCTTTCAATCTGCTTCTGTTGCTCTTCTCTGGTCATACTAAAAGAACACACTAAAAGAAAGAAAGTTAAAAATAACTAATAAACTGGGTTGCCTCCCAAGAGCGCTAAGTTTAAAGTCTTCAGCCAGACTGTGCTACTTATTATGATAGTGTTGGGTTCACAAGATCAATTGATTCAACAATTCTCCATCATTAATTTCTTCTATATATGGTTTCAATCGTTGGCCATTTACTTTGAATGTATTTCCTTGCTTGGGGTCTTTAAGCTCTACAGCTCCATAGGGAAATACTTGAGTTACTATAAAAGGTCCATTCCATCGTGAACGAAGTTTTCCAGGGAAAAGGTGTAATCTTGAATTGTAAAGCCATACTTTTTGATTTGGTTCAAAAATTTTTCTACTAATAAATTTGTCATGATATGCTTTGGTTCGTTCTTTATAAATTTTTGAGCTCTCATATGCCTCATTTCGTAGCTCTTCTAACTCATTCAATTGAAGTTTTCTATTGACACCTGCATTTTTCATATCATAATTAAATTGCTTGATAGCCCAAAATGCACGGTGTTCTAATTCTACAGGTAAATGACAGGCTTTTCCAAATACGAGCCTATAAGGAGACATTCCTATGGGAGTTTTAAATGCAGTACGATAAGCCCATAATGCATCATCCAAACGTTCTGACCAATCTTTCCTATCAGGTCTCACCGTTTTCTCAAGGATATTTTTAATTTCTCGATTTGATATTTCAACTTGGCCACTAGTTTGGGGATGATAAGGTGTAGCTACCTTATGAGTAATTCCATATTTGTTCATTAATCCTTCAAAGTGTCTATTCGTGAAATGTGTACCCCCATCACTAATTATAGCCCTTGGGCATCCAAAACGACTAAGGATATTATGCTGAATAAACTTGATTACAACTTTATGATCATTGGTTCGAGTTGCCATGGCTTCAATCCATTTTGACACATAATCAACTGCCACTAGAATGTATTCAAATCCAAAAGAGGAAGGAAATGGGCCCATAAAATCAATACCCCATACATCAAAAATTTCTACAACCAAGATAGGGTTTAGGGGCATCATGTCTTTTCGAGATATATTTCCTGTTTGTTGACATTGGAGACAATTACGGCTAAATTCATGTGCATCTTTAAAAAGAGTTGGCCAATAAAACCCACTTTGCAGTACCTTTGCTGCAGTTTTCTTTCCACTAAAATGTCCTCCACAGGCAAGAGAATGACAGAAGTTAAGTATACTTTTGAATTCACTTTCGGGAACACATCGCCTAATCACCTGATCTGAGCAGTACTTAAATAATTCAGGGTCTTCCCAAAAGTAATATTTGATTTGTGAGAAAAATCTATCTTTTTCTTGTTTTGTCCAGTGGGAAGGTACTTTTCCTGTTGCCAAATAATTAATGTGGGCAAACCAGGGAAGACTGCTATGGGAAATTGAGAATAATTGCTCATCAGGGAACTTTATCTCTGATTATTTCTTTATTGTATTCCACTGAGATCCTAGAGATATGATCTGCTACCATATTTTCAGAACCCTTCTTATCTAAGATTTCTAGATCAAATTCTTGTAGTAGTAGGATCCATCTAATTAGTCTGGGTTTTGTATCCTTTTTTGATATAAGATGCCTCAACGCTGCATGATCTGAATAAACTAAAACTTTAGACCCTAACAGATATGATCTAAACTTTTCTAGGGCAAACACAACTGCTAGTAATTCTTTTTCAGTGGTAGTATAGTTCATTTGTGCATCTGAAAGAGTTTTGCTAGCATAATAAATTACATGGGGTTCTCGATTGAGTTTCTGTCCTAGAACTGCCCCTACAGCATAATCAGAAGCATCACACATGATTTCAAAAGGTATGGTCCAATCTGGGGGCTTGATAATGGGTGCAGTGGTCAAAGCAGTTCGAAGGATGTTATAGGCTGTTAGACAATCTTTATCAAAATTAAAAGAACTATCCTTGGTCAACAAATTACATAATGGTCGAGAAATTTTACTGAAATCTTTGATGAAACGTCTATAAAAACCAGCATGACCAAGGAAAGATCGTACTTGTTTAACTGAGGTTGGGGGTGATAGATTTGAGATCAATTCAACCTTGGCTTTATCAACCTCAATACCTCTCTCTGAAACAATGTGTCCAAGCACAATTCCCTCACGAACCATAAAATGGCTCTTCTCCCAACTTAGGACTAAATTCATTTCCATACATCGTTTCAGTACCTTAGTCAAGTTCTCGAGGCAGCTATCAAATGATGCACCAAAGACTGAAAAATCATCCATAAATACTTCCAAAAATTGACCAATCATATCAGAAAATATGGCCATCATACATCGTTGAAATGTGGCTGGTGCATTACAAAGACCAAACGGCATACGTCTAAAGGCAAATGTTCCAAAGGGACAAGTGAAGGTGGTCTTTTCTTGATCTGCAGGAAATACTGGGACTTGATTGTATCCTGAATATCCATCTAAGAAACAAAAGAAACTTTGTCCCGCTAGCCGTTCTAGAATTTGATCGATAAAAGGCAAAGGAAAGTGGTCTTTCCTAGTCACGGCATTCAACTTTCGATAATCTATACACACTCTCCAACTAGTTGATGTGCGAGTAGGAATTGATTCGCCCTTTTCATTTTTAATCACAGTAATACCCGATTTTTTAGGTACTACTTGGATTGGACTGACCCATTGGCTATCTGAAATTGGATAAATAATACCAGCATCAAGCCATTTTACTACTTCTTTCTTAACAACATCCCTCATGTTTGGATTTAGCCTTCGTTGCATGTCTCTATGTGGTTTGGCTTCAATTTCACTATGAATATGGTGCATGCAAACGGAAGGGTCAATTCCCTTAATATCAGCTATTGTCCATCCAATTGCCTCTTTATGTTCTTTAAGTACATCTACCAATTTATCTTCTTGCTCAGAGGTTAGGGTAGATGCAATGATTACTGGAAGGGTATCATTGGGTCCAAGGAATGAATATTTTAAGTTATCTGGAAGNGAGGTTTCAATTCTAGTTGGGGTGGTTCTTCCAAGGATGGTATTAAAGGACTTGGTTTAGTTGGAAGTGGTTCATATTTTATAGTCCATGGAGGGATGGTGTCGATCTTAGGTGGTTCTAATAACATGTTTATCTCTTTGGTATACTCATCAATATCAAAGTCATCTATTCCAAAATGTGTAAGACATGTTTGTAAAGGATCCGAATCAATCAAACTTTGGAATTTCTTATCTACTACTTCTCTATCATGTTTACTTCATTTAAATCATACACAGGTGGTCCTTGGGAAGCATTAAAAATATTTAATCTCATCTTTTTGTTTCCAAAAGATACATCCATCACACCTGTTCTACAATTTATGCATGCATTAGCGGTAGCTAGAAAAGGTCTTCCAAGGATGATGGGAATTTGGTTAGGATTACCACTAGATTCCATATCCAACACAAGGAAGTCGATAGGAAAATAGAATTCATCCACCTTTACTAATACATCTTCCAATATTCCACGAGGTTCTTTGACTGATCTATCTGCCAATTGTAGTGTTACTGTCGTGGGTTTCAACTCTCCAAATCCAAATAATTCATATACTGAACTTGGGAGAAGGTTTACACTCGCACCCAAATCTAATAATGCTTTCTTGATTGTGAAGTTTCCTATGACACATGATATAATCGGGGTACCAGGATCTTTTAGTTTGGGTGGGGTTATTTGCTGAACAACTGAGCTGACTTGCTCAGTCAAATGTATCTTTTTTGGTATTTGTATCTTGGCTTTCCGTTTTTGTGTGCATAGATCCTTCAAAAATTTAGCATAAGCTGGAACTTGCTTGATAGCATCGAGAAGAGGTAAGTTTATTTGGACTTGCTTAAATAACTCAAGCATCTCATTCATTTTTATATTCTTCTTATCTGAAGGCAAAGGAGATTCTAAAGCACTAGGGAATGGGGCTTTAGGTATGATTGCTTGATCATTGAATTCCTTTTCTTTTTCATTTCTTCTCTCTTCTGGTTTAGCCACTTCTAATTTCTGGTTGGTTCAGGTGGGTTTAATGCTTTTCCACTTCTGAGAGTCATGACTGATTTAGCATGTTCTGGGAATTTGTCAGGACTATTGGAACCTTCAGCCATGAATTGTCCTTTTGGGTTATCGATAGGCTGACTAGGTAACTTACCCTCCTCCCTTCTACTGAATGCTGTGGCTAATTGACCTATCTGAGTTTCTAGTTTTGCAATAGATTGTGTGTGGAGTGAAGGATTTGAGTATTCATTTCTAGCCCTTTCAATGCTTGAACACTTTGTCTTCAAAAGTAGGCTGATTATTCGGTGGAGGTTGTGGGATGTTTGGATATTGTGAGTATGGCATGTTTCTAAAATTGGTTTCTTGGTAATTAGGTCTGATCGATGAATTGGTACAGGTTGAGGTTTCCAAGAAAAATTTGGGTGATTTCGCCAACCAGGATTGTAAGTATTTGAAAATGGATCATTTCCTGTTCTAGGAGCTAATCGGGTTTGGGCTTGGTGGGCTTGCTCTTGAACAAGGTCAGGAAATTGGTATGCAGCTGGACATTCACCTACAGAATGGGTTGGACTCGAACAAATTATACAGACCTCATGTAATTGAGTAGATGGGAAGAGATGTTTCCAACTTGTAGAATCCGATCAAGTTTATGGGATAATTCATCTACCTTAGTATAGATATCTGTAGAATGACCTATTTCATATATTCCACCTCTTTTAGGTTCTACGGGAGGGTCTCGACGAGCAACTGACATATGATGTAATGAATTCTCACTCAATGTCTCAAAGAGTTGCCAAGCCTCATGTTCATTTTTTAACATAAATGTCCCACCACACGAAGCATCAACCATTTGCCTATGCTTTTCTGATAAACCATCATAAAAGCACTGAACCAGTTGCCATTTGGGTATAGCATGATGTGGACATTTTCTAATTAGTTCTTTGAATCTCTCCCATGTCTCATGGAACATTTCTCCATCTATCTGGGAAAAACTTGTTATGACTTTTCTAATTTGATTCGTTTTTCCTATAGGAAAATATTTCTTAAGAAATTCTCTCTGAAGATGATCCCAAGTTGAAATTATAACCGTGTCTAATGAATTTAACCAATACTTGGCTTTATCTTTTAGGGAAAAAGGGAATAACTTAAGCCTAAGTGCATCATCGGAGAAATTTTGAATCTTGACAGTTGAGCAAATTTCTAAGAATTCATCTAAGTGTTTGTAGGGATCCTCATTTGTAAGTCCATAGAAAGATGGTAACATTTGGATTACACTTGACTTAATTTCATATTGGGCAGCCTCTACTGGAGGCACTTGAATGCAGGGAGAGTAGGTATACCTTGAAGGAGTGAAATACTCTTTCAACTGTCTTGGTTGATTATTTTCGTTATTAGATCCATAATTCTAAGTCTGTTTGCTCTAATAGTTCTTTCTATCTCAGGATCTAAGGGTATAAGGTCGGGTGCAACGATCGCGACCGAGCATACACCCTACCAATGACTCTAAAGCAAATAGTTTTTTATTTATTTATTTATTTTTTTTAATTTTTGTAATTAAGTTTCTAATTTTCTAATAAATTATGAGATGTCAATGGAAGGATTTTGAGTTTTGCAGAAAATAAATTCACCTAAGTCAATCTATAAAATAATTTTTGTTTATATATTATTTTTATTTTTATATTTTTTTTTTTAAATTAATTATATTTTATGGAAGATGTCTTAGGGTTTTCTTTAGGTTTTTTTTTTTTTTTTGTAAGTTAATTAAAAGGAAAATTTGATTAGGTAAAAATTGGATTTGTGGCAAAAAGGAAAGTAATAATTTTTTTATTTTTTTTTATGTTAAAAAAAATATGCAATTCTAACAATTAAGGAAATAAAATAAAGCAGCAATAACTATTCAAAAATTAAGAGAAAATTAATCTAAATTTTTATATTTTTTTAATTTTTAAATTTTTTTTTAAAATTTTTTTTTTCAAAATAACACACTTAAGTCCCCGGCAACGGCGCCAAAAACCTGATGCGTGTCGTAGCGCAACGATTTAAACACCTTAATTTCACTATTAATTAGAATAGCGAGAGTAAGGAATCGATTCCACAGGGACTTTAGCGATTATCTTGAAATAATTTTATAAATTTACTAAATATATACTAAGTAGATAATTAATAGTGTAAAATAATAAGATATGCTCTATCTTATAAGAGCACGGCCCGTACCCGTAGATCACGGCCCGTCCCTTTTAGGAATAGATCAATCTAAATTATTTTCACTTAATTATAATTTAATAATTTAAACATGTATAAAATTTTATTTCAATAATATTCAAAAGTGCATATTAAAATCTAAATAGAAGAGTTTTAATTTCTAACATGCAACAAAAAGTAATAAAATAAACCGGGATGAACCAAGCCACGATCATCGGTATGCAGATCCTTGGACGGGCGCCTAACGAGCAGAGCCTCCACGGATGCAGCGCCTGGACTTCACGAGATCAGCGCTTGGACTCCACGAACAGAGCTTGCTTCTTCCTTCTCCACGGCTGCAGCGCTTTCTTTACCGGAACAAAGCTTTGGACGAACGAATCCTTCGAATCCCCTATCTCCCAAGCCTTTGCTGCTATTATAGAGGCCGGGATGAAGTGAAGACGCGGCATTGACACGGCATTGAATCTGTTTCGAAACAGAGAACGCAGCGGAAGCAACGATAATAACAAAAGAAATCTAGATAAATAATCAATAAAATTCAAATTCCTTCTAAAGAAATTTAATTCTCTCAATTTGATAACTTCCAATCTAATCTATTCCTTAATTTGTGGAGAAAACTGTTAGAAATTGAATTGAGAAGAATCGGTGGAAACAGGGGAACCGGTTGAGATAACGATGAAGTCTGCAACGTATTTGCCGTTTTTGCTTTAAAATTCGTGCTAAATCCTTATAAAATCAATTCCGAGCTCATCTTAACTCCGATTTGAGTGCCGTTTGCGTCATTAAATCCCTAAAATCGAGCTCTTTAAACTGATAAGGTTTTATCAAAAATATTATATAAATATTAAAATATTAAATAAAAATAGGTACGTTAAATTATTAATTAATAGGTTTAATGATAATTATTTATGCATTTATCATTTAGCCTTACATTTGTTATATATTGAACAAATTTTAAATATTTATTAAAAGTTAAGGTACATTTTGGAAATACATCTTATAAATTTTGAGTTCGATTAGCTTAAAATTTTGGAAATACAACTTACATGTGAATTAGGTTGGTTAAAACCCCATGCTCTAAAAATATAGGTTAGGTATAGTTTGTGAAGTGCAAGGCATAGGATATCTAAGATACATTTTTATATATGAAGCTCATCCTCTCTGTAATTAAAAAAAGACTACTGCTTCGTAGCACCACTCTTCATCGAGAGAATCAATCTTCAGTTGCAGGTAGGAGTGTAATCGAGCCGAGTCGAGTCGATACAGTGCCAAGCTCGAGCTCGACTCAACTCTAAAATTTGAAGCTCGAAACTTGACTCAAGCTCGATCGAGTTTTTTATTTGAGCTCGAGCTCGAGCTCGATGTACTTGAGCTCAGCTCGACTCGACTCGAATTTCTGTATAAAAATTTAAAAAATAATTTTTAAATTAAAATAAAATATTTTCTTAACTAAAATTCAAAGGAGCTCTCATTTTTTGGGACCATCTCAAAGAAAAGGTCAAACATTCACTGCTGTCTGGCGTCTGCCATTATATGCATCTTAGCCTCTTAGGAAATAAAATAGCACTAAACACATACCAAAATAAATCACAGCTCACACAAGCAAATATCAGTAGAAATATGTATATCCACACAAATAGCTCATGATTACATAGGAAATTCAGCCTGTTACAATGAATTCATGACATCCTCTAGTTAAATTTATCCACACAATCCACACAATCCAAGGAAGCCCAGCCCCGTCCTGCAGCTCCAGTGCTCCACCTTACATTGTCCGCTAAGACTTAAAAATTAAATATGGTAATAAATCTATTGAGAACAAAATTAGCATTCCAATAGATTTTTGTTCCAACATGGACAGCAGGGAAGTCCTCCAAATAAATTATAGCAACACCATAACTTTTGCATGATTTATATTTATTCAGTTGATCTGCTACAGAGAATAGCCAAAGATTAATTTTGCCCCATCGTCTCACCAAAACAAAGTTTGGAGCAAATGAGACTGAAATCTAAGACAACTCAAAGCTGTAAAAGTACATTTCTACTATGGAAATTATAGAGAAGAGCTTGGTAAGGATCCCAAAATAATTACCGGGTTGCTATTCCCCGGCTTCCATATTTTGTTTGGCCTTGCCTTGGAAAGAATGTAGGAAAAAAACCCTGCCATTGAATTGGAAGTAGAAGGCTGGAACGATCCATCCATAACTCCCTCGAGATCTTTGCCAGCTCCATGTGTGACATGTTCTGCAGGAAGTAGTCTCCTGTTTGCACTGGTTGGCTTGCCACATGGACATACCATGAGCTTTCGAAAGCAAGACTAGTGAAAAAGGAACCCACATGAACTGCATCTTGTAGCTTCAGCTTCCTGTTGATGAAGTGAAGTTCAACCGTCACCTATATGGAGATATAAAAGATTGCATGATAAAAAAAAAAAACAACAAAGAGATTCTTCACTTTAGCAATGTTTTTTTCAGCTTCTTGTTCGGGTACATTCTAGGAAAACAAAACTCAATTACCCTCATACATTTAGGATCCAAAATGGCAGCAATAGACATCAACAAGTTACACTCCCCCAATACTTATCAAATTTTACTTTCATGCATCCAACCATTTCATGAATAAAGTCATCTTCATCTTTGTCTTGAAACTTTTTATCCAACAAGACTTTCACATGATAAACTTCATTAAGAAATAAATTTGAAGTTGGATACCGACTTCCGAAGATGATATCAGTTGCTGAATTGAAAACATCCAAAATGGACCAAACTTTTTCCACTTTTAACCAATCTTCATCACTTGGACAAGAATTATAGCGTGGCTCTCAATCTCTGAATCTTGAAAACACCTCCTTGAACATAATTGCAGCTGATAACATCTCACGTGGAATTCTACCTCGTTTTGCATTCCATTATCAGCTTTCTATGAGGTAATTGCAATTGTTGCACAATCTCCGAAAATATCATAAGCCTTGCTTCATTTTGATTGATGAAACTTACACTATTATGTATATCTTCAATGATATAATTAATTCTTAAAAGGCCATCTTGAACCATAAGATTTAAGATGTGTGCACAACACCATACATGAAACAAATTTTCTCCACAAAGTAACTTCTTGTTCCTTGAGAAAGTATCAGTTAATATCTTGATTGCCGAATCATTATTTGTAGCATTGTCAACTGAAATAGTATACACCTTATTTTCAATACCCCATTCCATCAAACACTTGTAAAGATTGTCAGCTATCTCAACACCATGATGAGGAGGAGGTAGATGAACAAAGTTAAGAACCTGTTTTTGCAACTTCCATATATTCAATCTTTTGATTAGTTGACTTTCATAAGTCTGTGGTTACACTAATTTTAGCAACATTCTTCAACAACGCCTTCAACTTTTTTTTCTCCATTTCATATACTTGAAAGCAATCCTTTTTAATGGTGGTGCATGATATTTTTTGCCATTCAGGCATACCACGCCTTTGCATCATATTGAAACCTTCCTCCTCCACAATTGAAAAAGGATGCTCGTGCATGAGAATCCAATGGCAAATGGCTTCTCTCATTTTCATCATATCAAATGTACCATCTGTAAGAGCAGAAGTCATAATTTGTGCATTACTTGTAGGATCAACAACTTGAAAAGTAATCGTTTGCTGTTGTTTTTGAAAGACGTACCATTCTCCTCAAACATGTTTTCAAATGCCTTACAAAGTGAGTGGTACTCTTACTTGAAAGTATGGAAAGTCTAGCCTTACAATGGATGCACTCTCCTTTCTTACTCTCATCAGGAAGTTCAACTTATTTAAACTCTAACCAAACTGCAGAAATCTTTTGCCTTTTCTTTGTTTGAAAATGAGAATTATCCTTCTCCACATTATCTTCTATAGTATCAGTAGCAAAAGCCTCATTTGTTATTTCTTCTAATGAAGCTACAACATTATGTCGTGAGCCTAAACCATCACCTAACATAGCTTGACTATTGGATAAATTCTGCCTTATATGTAAATTTACTGGTGCAGATGAAACATCAGGTGGAGATGATGACATATTTAGAATATATTGATGTGCCGTACAAAAACCTTATTCCTACTATAATAAAAAAATTCAAACTCCAATCACATTAATCTTCAAAGAAATAGAAATACAAGATAAAAAATATTTGATTAGCGATTCAATCTATTGTATGCCGATTGATCAACCAAAGCAAAAGGCTGTCAAAATGGCTTCTTGGCAACTTTATTACCATATAAAGATATATGACAGCCTATGGATGGCTGCCATACATATTTTACAATGATTACAATGATGTTAACTACATAGTTCTTTTTATATGTACTACTATTTAGCAAATTAAAATACCATACTACATGTTAATTATTCAATATAAAAGCCTATAACTACATTCTAGACCCATTTATTTTTTCACATTAATTTAGAATTTGCACCAATGTGCATCTCACAATTTCTTTTGAGTTCTACCAGCAATAATGAAAAAAACCAATCAAATATAAACATCATCATAATTTAAGTATGATTTGACCTTATCATTAAATTAGAAATTTAATTTTATATAAAAAAGGCTGATAATTAAACAGACTTATAGAATTTACATAATATGCCAGCTATATTCAATGAATGATAAATGACTATAGGTGAAGGAGATAATTATTTAAATAATAGAAGATCTTCATCCGGAATGGGATTTAGCCATCAGCAAGAAGAAGATATAGGCTCTGTTCTTTCTTTGAAAGTTGAAACAGAGCCATCCAAAGTCCAAACCAAATATTAAACAACCTATTCCCAACAAAGCTCAACTCTAATCCTTCCTAAATGATTCTTTAATTCAAGAAGAAGCAAAGGAGGGATTTAGGGATTTTAGAGGTCTATTACCTTGTGTCCTTGTCGTATTCGCCACCGAAGGAAAGAAAATCTAACCGACGGACGACGATCTATTTCCTGAACCCAAAAAACATCAAGATAAATTATTAGAGAGCCTATAGATTAATTTCCAAGGTTTTATCATGAGTTTTATTAGATTAAATCTGAGGGTGAATTTGGCTTTAATAAAGAAGGCTCCTTCCAACCTTCAATCCACCGCAAGTCCACAACCTTCACTATTCACACCAAATTTTGAGCCAAAGCTCCAAAGATTATCATTATCTTTAATGGAGATAGAGCTTACCAGTTAGACAGTTACCGCTTAGAGATGAGCCCTATCCTCTCACTGTTCATAGGGAGTTAGGGACGAGAGTCACGAGTGACGAGACGATGGTTTCGTTTTCCCTAATTTTCTCCTAGGGCCTGCGCTGAATCGCCGAGAGTCCGAGACGAACGACTGAAAAATTTAAATCGCTGAGAAACTGAGAGGCTGAGACGAATCCATCATGAACGATGGGAAAACTAAGATGAACGACTGTTCGTTTTTCCTATTTTGAATCGCTAAGAGGCTAAGACGAATGATGGTCCATTTCCTAATTTAAATCTTATTATAATTACAAGGATAAAAAGTAAAATTACGTACACTCATAAAGTTCGCAAGCCTTTCGAGCTAAGTATTTTAATACTTGAACTCGGCTCGATAATTACTCGAGTAGCTTGAGCTTAAGCTCGACTCGATAAGCAGCGAGTCGATTTCGAATATTTTTTGAATCGATTTCGAGCTACTTGCGAGTTGTCTCGACTCAGTTATACCCCTAGTTGCAGAGCACCGGATTTTTCCCCTTATGAAAATCAAAAATATATGGAAGACATGGGCCAGCATACAAGTCCATCAATCATTGTATTTGGGAACTCCAAAGCGAAGAATGGATGCAGCTTCTTGCATTCTTTGTATATAGTTAATATAAGATAAAAAAGATATTCAACATTAGATAAATAAATAAATAAATATATATATATATATATATAAGTTGAAAATTAGGATTCCTAAACCATGCCACTAAAGAAAGTAATTTCCATTCCGATTCCGTCATGTAAACAGAGTTCTTTTTTATTTTCATCTCTAACTCATTGAGAAAAATAGGAAAAACTTTTTAATAAAAATTATAAGAATAATTTTATGGATATAAAATATATAATAATACTATGCATGACTAACAAGTGATAGAGTTGAATAAACTTATTATATAACTTAAAAATTATAAGAATAATTTTATGGATATAAAAATATATAATAATACTATGCATGACTAACAAGTGATAGAGTTGAATAAACTTATCTTCATCTACATCCCTGCCTTCATCCTATTTTGTTCCTACTGCTAAGGGCAAAAATAGTTTTCATTCTTGTTCCTAAGATTATAAGTCTTGAAAATCTCTCTCCATTTTTTTAGTTTTTCCTCTTAATTTTTATTTTGAAAAAATCATGTAGATTCTAAATGTAGTTTGCTTGTTCTTCCTTTGAGGAAATAAGAACCGAAAGAAATGCAGCAGAGGAAAAAGAAAATGAGGGTGAATTTATCATTTTCGAAGGAGGGAGGCCGACCGTTGGCTTGCTTTTTATATAAGGGGGGAGGAAACTAGCCGTTACGTCCATTCATCCGCACTCCGTTTCCGCTCCCAAGAAAAGCACTCTCGCTGCTTCCTCTCGGAGCTAGGGAAAGAGTTCTTGTCGGTAGTTCTCTCAAATCGATCAAGAAATTTGGGTCTCACAGACGCGAATCGGTCTCCGGTAACGCCTCCCTTTCTCTCTCTCTTCCAGTTGCCGTCATAGACCCGAATCTTTGTATTTTAGGGCTTGTCCTTCGCATGGATCCATTCCACACCTCTGTTTGATGATTGTTCCATCCTACTTTTGCGAAGTAAATTTTTATTATTTAGAAATTTGATTTTCTGCACAATTTTTTATGTACGTTCTTGATTTCACTTCTGAGATTTCCCCCCGATCCCGTGGTTTCTTTCCCCGTGGAAGGATTCTGATTTAATCTCTTTCTTGCTTGGATGATTTCAATCTGTTGTTCTGTATTATACGACGTTTATCTTGCCACCAGGTTATATGAGAAGATGATGTTGGATCGACGTGTCATGAGGTTTAGCCATTTGAGATGGAAACGTTAGACTTGTAACATATCGTTCCATGTCTGTTTAACTTTGGTTCTTGGGAGCTGATCTGTGTACTTAGACGCTTTCCATTGATTAATGCTAGTTGAGAATGGTTGCTTCCTTTAACGTTTGTTGGCACTGATGCGTAACGACCCATCAAGAAGAGATGAGTCTGCAAGTTATGTTACGTAGTTTCCACAGAATGCTTAATATTACTCTGTTACAATTCCATTTGCAAATTGTCACGCCCCAAACCCAAATATCTGTTAGGGTTTAGACCTTGATGAATAGCAATGGGATTCTTCGTGAACAAGAACTAGAACTAAGGATTTCTAATCCTGTTAGGTTTAGACCTTGATGAATAGCAATGGGATTCCCCGTTCAACAAGAACTAGAACTAAGGATTTCTAATCCTGTTAGGTTTAGACCTTGATGAATAGCAATGGGATTCCCCGTTCAACAAGAACTAGAATTAAGGATTTCTAATCCTGTTAGGTTTACTTCTTGAAAAGGAGGAAGATGGGGAGGAGAAAGAAGGGCTGCCGCCCTATGATGAGAGAAGGAAATTTTTGGGAGAAAAGAATCTGTTCTCTATATCCATCCAAACCCTAGAGACTAGAGTTTAAATACATCCACGAGTGGGCCAGGCCCAGACTCAACAAAAAACTCCCATGGACTAATTCAATGAGATTAAACTAATCCCCAAGCCCGTGTACACCCGTGACTTGATTTAATCTCAACCCTTGGACTCAAACCCAGCCCAATACAAGTTAGCCCACCTGGGCCTTGATAGCACCACACCAGCCCAACAATCTCCACCTTGGTGCTTTCAAGGCCTCAGCACGTCCACTGTGTCCATCAGCTTTAACAACGAAATACACTTTGAAAACTGTCCCGTGGAAGAACCTTAGTCAGTGCATCTGCTGGATTTTCTTTGGTGTATACCTTCACCAGCTCCACCTCACCATTCCACCAGCTCTCTGATCCTGTGGTATCTGAGGTCAATGTGCTTCGTCCTGGCATGATAGACTGCATTCTGCGCAAGCATCAGAGCACTCTGGCTGTCACTATGCACCTGGACAACCTTCTGATCAAGTCCCATCTCCAGCATCAAGCCCTTCAGCCAAAGAGCTTCCTTTGCTGCCTCTGTGATACCTATGTATTCTGCCTCCGTGGTAGATAAGGCTGTGATGGGCTGCAGACATGATCTCCACGATACTGGACCACCAAACAGGCTGAACACAAAGCCTGTTGTGGATCTCCTAGTGTCCACATCTCCACCAAAGTCTGCATCCACATACCCATATAACTGCCCACGAGCCTCCTTGGATAAGTTGGATCTCTCAGCATCTTCTTGCTGTCCATAGCAAATACCAACCCCAACTGTACCTACCAAGTACCTGAAGATTCCCTTCAGTGCTCGCCAGTGCTCCCTACCAGGCTGCGCCATGAACCTGCTCACCTGGCTCACTGCATGGGCTATGTCTGGCCTACAACATACCATGGCATACATAAGGCTCCCAACACCAGAAGCATATGGTACCTTCTCCATCTCCTGAGCCTCCACCTCAGTCTGTGGTGACATGGTCTTCGATAAAGAAAAATGTGCTGCCAAAGGTAGTGCTGTCGGTTTGGCATCCTTCATCCCATATCGCTCCAGAATCTTTTTAATGTAGCCACCCTGACTCAGATGCAGCACACCCTTGGATCTATCTCTGATGATTTCCATCCCTAGGATCTTCCTGGCTGGCCCCAGATTCTTCATCTCAAACTCCCGAGACAAAGCTATCTTCAGTTCCTGTACAGCCTTCTTACTCTTGCATGCTATCAGCATGTCATCTACATACAAGAGTAAGTACATCCTAGACCCATCATCCAGAGATTTAACATACACACAAGAATCATACTCACACCTGGAAAGTCCAATGCTCCTAACATAAGTGTCAAATCTCTTGTACCACTGCCTCGGCGACTGCTTCAGCCCATACAGAGATTTCTTCAGCAAACAGACTTTCCCATCTGATCTTGGTTCTCTAAACCCTGGTGGCTGCTCCATGTAGATGCTCTCCTCCAAATGACCATGGAGGAATGCTGTCTTCACATCCATCTGCTCCAGCTCCAAGTCCTGAGCTGCTACAATACTCAATAATAGTCTGATGGAAGTGTGCCTGAAAACTGGAGAAAATATCTCACCATAATCGATGCCTTCTTTCTGAGAGTATCCTTTGGCCACTAGTCTTGCCTTATACCTGATACCCTCTTGTTCTGAAGCTCCTTCCTTGCGCTGATAAACCCATTTACAACAATGGGTTTCTTTCCTTGTGGCAGCTGGACCACCTGCCACGTATTATTGCTGTGAAGAGACTGCATTTCCTCTGCCATAGCATGGATCCACCTATCTCTATCCTGACTTTCCATAGCCTCCTCATAGGTGAAAGGGTCTCCATTCGCTGTCACCAGGGCATATGACAACGAATCCTCAAAGCCGTATCGAACTGGTGGTCGCACGTTCCTCCTGGGCCTTTGCTGTGCGATCCCAGTATCAGTCCCTGTCCAGCTGCATCCTGCTGAACTCCCTGGCTTCTACCCCCTCTGTCAGTCCTCTCCACCTGAATCTCAAATCCTCCTGGTCCACTAGCAAATGGCATAACTGTATAGGAGGTTGTCTGACTAGTGTTACCGTGTTCTACCTCCTGTAGTCCCTGCTGTGCATCCATGCCACTTCTGTTCTGGAGGATTGAGCTCTCATCAAAGGTTACATCTCTGCTGATGACAACCTTCTTCTCCAAGGGGTCCCATAGCCGATACCCCTTGACTCCTCGCGGTAGCCTAGGAACACCATCTTCTTAGACCTGGCATCCAACTTACTCCGCTCCCCAGCTCCAACATGCACATATGCTGTGCATCCAAACACCCTTAGATGGTTTAGGCTTGTCTTCCTTCCAGACCATATCTCCTCTGGAATGTCTCCATCTAACCTGGTGTGCGGTGACCGATTGACCAAGTAGCTAGCTGCATCTACTGCGTCAACCCAGAACATCTTTGGAAGCCCTGCCTGCAGCCTTAAGCATCTTGCCTTTTCCAATAGTGTTCTGTTCATCCTCTCAGCCACCCCATTCTGTTGAGGAGTTCCCATCACCGAGAAGTGCCTTCTGATGCCCCACTCCTCACAAAAAATCTGGAACTCCCTGCTGGTGTATTCCCCGCCATTATCAGACCTCAGACACTTCACACTTTACCCTGCTCCTTCTCCACCTCAGCCTTCCAGATTTTGAACTTGGTGAAGACCTCTGATTTCTCCTTATAAAGTAGATCCACAGCTTCCTTGAGAAATCATCTATCAGGGTCATAAAGTATCTGGCCCCATTCCTTGTAGAAACTGGGGCTGGTCCCCAGACATCTGTGTGTACTAACTCCAGGGGTTCAGCACTCCTAGCTGTGCTGACTGAGAACTGTACTCTCCTCTGCTTTCCCATCTGACAAGGCTCACAGATCTCCATATCTCCGCTACTCAAGTCTAGAAGCAGACCTCTCTTGCTCAGTTCTTTCATCCCCTTGTCTCCCATGTGGCCCAGGCGGTAATGCCACATCCTGTACACATCCCGGGGATCTTGCTCCACAGCTGCCACCTCAGATTTCACAGTCATCACAGAGCCCTCCATCTTGTATAGATTATTTTCCAGCCTCCTCCCTCTCATCACCACCATGGCTCCATTGGAGATGTTCAGAACTCCACTCCTGGCACGACTGCTGAAGCTGTATCCAGTCCGCTCCAAGTACCCCAGTGATACCAGATTCTTCTTGAGTTCTGGGACATGCTTCACACTGGTAAGAGTGCGCACTATACCATCAAACATCCTCACCCTCACTGTGCCAATACCTGCCACCTTGCAAGGGTGATTATCTCCAAGAGTCACATTCCCCTCCTCAACCTCTATGTAAGTACTGAACCACGACCGGTTGGGAGTGTAATGATGAGAACAGGCTAAATCCAAGGTCCACATCTCTGTGCTGTGCCTGTGATCATCTGATACAACCAAGAGATCATCCTCCACCTCCTGATCTGCAACTGTACTCACAGACTCAGATCCTCCTTTTCTCCCTTCTGATTTTTCCACTTAGGACAATTCTTCTTAAAATGTCCTACCTCTCCACACTTATAGCACTTCAACTCTCTCTTGCCTTTCCTGGACTTTGATCGTCCTCCAGACTTACTTCTGTCCCTGCCCCTACCTCTGCCTGTCCTTTCCCCAACTGATAGACCCTCCTGGGGAACAGCTTCCTTGGTCATCTTCTCCCTCTGCTCATTCGTCTGAAGCACCGAGACAATATCTTCATAAATTAATGTCTCCTTCCCATAGAGCAGTGTTGTGACCAATGAGTCATAAGACATGGGCATTGAACATAAAAGCAGAAGTGCTTTATCTTCTTCCTCCATCTTGACCCCGACATTCAGAAGTTCATTGCTCATCTGGTCGAATATTTGGATGTGACCCAGCACATCTCCACCTTCTGACATCCGAAGGCTGTAGAGGCGCTTCTTCAACATCAACTTGTTGCACATATTCTTCCCCATATAGAGGGTGTGCAACTTCGTCCAGAGTCCCTTCGGGGTCTTCTCCTCCAGCACTGAATAGAGGACTGAATCCGCCAGACAGCCCCTGATCATTGAACATGTCTTCTTCTCCAATGAAATCCACTGCTTGTCTGTCATCCCATCTGGCCTTTCCTCCAAAGCCAAATCTAAACCCTGCTGCACAAGGAGGTCCTCTACCCGGACTTTCCACATGGAGAAACTTCCCTTCCCATCAAACTTCTCAACCTCTATTTTTATGCTACTCCCCATGGCCAATTTCAAAAATAGCACAAAATAAATTTTATAAAATAGAGAAGTACCTTGACGAGATTCTGTTGAAATTATTTCAACTCCTTGAAGGCCTCCAAATTACTCTCCTTGAACCAGGCTCTGATACCACTTGTTAGGGTTTAGACCTTGATGAATAGCAATGGGATTCCCCGTTGAACAAGAACTAGAACTAAGGATTTCTAATCCTGTTAGGTTTAGACCTTGATGAATAGCAATGAGATTCCCCGTTCAACAAGAACTAGAACTAAGGATTTCTAATCCTGTTAGGTTTAGACCTTGATGAATAGCAATGGGATTCCCCATTCAACAAGAACTAGAATTAAGGATTTCTAATCCTGTTAGGTTTACTTCTTGAAAAGGAGGAAGATGGGAGGAGAAAGAAAGGGCTGCCGCCCTATGATGAGAGAAGGGAATTTTTGGGAGAAAAGAATCTGTTCTCTATATCCATCCAAACCCTAGAGACTAGAGTTTAAATACATCCACGAAGTGGGCCAGGCCCAGACTCAAAAAAAACTCCCATGGACTAATTCAATGAGATTAAACTAATCCCCAAGCCCGTGTACACCCGTGACTTGATTTAATCTCAACCCTTGGACTCAAACCCAGCCCAATACAAGTTAGCCCACCTGGGCCTTGATAGCACCACACCAAGCCCAACATATCGGGCTAGGGTGACAACCCGCCGCGTGCCGGGCATGCAAGGCGTCACAAAATTTTTAACATATAACACCATTGTATATATAAAATCAAGTCAAATTCATCACTGAATACTAAAAGTTTGGGTTGCAAACCCTTACACACCACAATAATAAAGTTTGGGCATCAAGCCCTACACATAGTAATACTGGGGTTACAACAAAATAATGGTCTTGATTTATTTAATAGAAGATCCATCACCCCAACCATCCATCTTCAATCTCGTGGCTCTGACAAAAACATTGTAAGATTTTTATGAGCTTACACTCAATAAGTAAGCCACGTTATACAGTAAATCATAGCATAACAATCTATAAGCACATAAATGATTTGCATGCTTAAACATTCCACAAATACTCAAACATGCAATGTAAGTAAACCCACTGTTTATACTCTCAATGGTAGCTGTAAATGTGACCCACGGCCCTGCAATATCTCAATAGTGTACCAACAAGCATCCCCCTACTGAAAGGGTCCAGATACCAGGGTCACGCCATATCATAATCCACCAGAACACATACTCTATATGTGTGATGCCACCTCGAACCAAGCAGAACACATCCTCTAGATGTGTGATGCCACCTCATAGTAACTCAAAACACATCCTCTAGATGCGTGATGCCATCTCGACCAAGCAGAACACATCCTCTAGACGTGTGAATGGCATAAATAAGCAGAACACGTCCTCTAGACGTGTAGGTGGCATAAACATCAGAACACATCCTCTAGATGTGTGTGTGGCATAAATCATCAGAACACATCCTCTAGATGTGTGTGTGGTATGACATGATAAAGGAGAACCGCGGCGACACATAACAGTACCTCACATCATGCACAAACATATCAATAACATCTCTATATTGCATAAACAGTGGATTATACTTACTGAACAATTGCATGTAATATCACATCAATGTCATAATAACTGCATCTCTCATGCATAGCATCCACATATGAAATCATAGCACATAAAAACCATGTGTTCATAATATTCATCTACTTACAATTTAGCCAATATCCATAAATTCTTCATGTCACAATATAATTCACAATTTAAATATTCATATAATGAATAAAATAATTTATTAAATACTGATAACTGGCTTACTTACCTCAGTACGCAATCCAACAGGTATATATCAGCTAGTCAGATGTCTGAGCACCTACAGGATCATTTACACAATTAATTTATTAGAAAAGAATATTAAAATGACCCTTAGAATTTCTACCCAAACTAGTTCACGGGCCCAACTTTGGGCTCGAATATCTCCCACTATACACACCCAATTGGGGAAGTAAAAATACCCCAAGAAACTAGAATTCACCCAATTCTAGCCATATAATTATTTTGCTAATCCCGGCCCGTTACGGGGCCCAAAAATCAGCCCAAAACAAATCGCTGCACGGCCCAAAAGGCCTGAACCGGCCGGCCCAGCCGGCCCGGTTCAACCAAGCCATCCCGATCCCCTGTTTCACCGAACAGGGGACGGGACCTGCCGGCGGCCAGGGCCGCTGCCAACCAAATTGAGGGCGGCCCGGCCGCCGGTGGCCGGGCCAGAGCCGGCCGCCGCGGCGGCCGCCACCAATCCCCCCTTCTCTCCTCAATTTCTCTTCTTCTCTCTCACATCCGCGCGGCACGTCACTGTGCCGGCGGCACGGCCGGCCACCTTGGCCGGCCGGACCTCCACCGGACGCACGCCCGCGCCGGTGGAGGCGACAGGCCGAAGCTCGGCCCGGCGAGGCGGCGAGCACGCCGCGGGCCCGAACCAACCGGCAGAAGCCGGGTTCCACCGCGCGAGAGAAGGGCCGATTGGCCCTCTCTCTCTCTCTCTCTCCACCACCACCCTGCGGACGCCTCCCCCGGTGCCGGCGGGGTCGCCGGCCAAGCTCAGGCCCGCGAGGCGGCGAGCACGCCGCCGGGCCTGAACCAAGGGATCGGCCGGTCTCAAATCCATCTCTCTGCCTCTCGCGCTCTCTCTGTCTCCCTCTCTCTCTCTCTCTCATGCTCTCTCTCTCTAGAAGCCAGGGGATTACCTGATAGAAATGGAAGCCAGGATGATGGAGGGAGTCTCCCTCCATCACATATTTAATCCCCCCCGCGCAATGCATCGGTTTAAGAGTCCGGGAAAACGAAGCGCTTCGCTGAGAGCGAAGCATTGCACTGCACAGGACCAAGTCCTAAACCTGGTTCACATGAACCAGGAACTGGGTACTACATCCTCCCCTCCTTATAAAAATTTTGGCCTCAAAATTGATACATGACCTTATAACTACGGATCAATCAAATTAATCAAAGGTCAACAATCTTAGATAGATAAATTACCTTCAAATAATTGTGGATACTTCGTTTTAATTTCTTCCTCCAGCTCCCAAGTAGTCTCCCTCTCAGAGTGATTATTCCACTGAACTTTGACATAAGGGATGGTACGCCACCTCAGAATCTGATCCTTGCAGTCCATGATACACACAGGATGTTCCTCATATGATAAATCCTTCCTCAACTGAATAGGCTCATAAGCTATAACATGACTAGGGTCTGAAACATACTTCCTCAACATAGATACATGGAATACATTGTGAACACCAGATAAGATCGGAGGCAGTGCTAAGCTGTATGCAACCTCCCCAACTCTACTCAAGATCTCAAAAGGTCCAATATAGTGGACTAAGCTTTCCTCTAACCCCGAATCTCATCACATTCTTGGTTGGTGATACCCTTAAAAAAACATGGTCCCCAACCTAGAATTCTAACTCTCTCCTTCTGACGTCAGCATAACTCTTTTGTCTGCTCTGAGCTGTATGAAGACGCTCCCTGATCAAATGCACCTTGTCAACTGTCTGCTGGATCAGCTCAGGGCCTAGCAATTTCCTTTCCCCTACGTCATCCCAACATAAAGGGGATCTGCACCTCCTACCGTACAAAGCCTCAAATGGGGCCATCTGGATACTGGCTTGATAACTATTGTTATAAGCAAACTCCACCAAAGATAAGTGGTTATCCCAAGCCCCACCCAAGTCCATTACACAGGCGCGCAACATATCTTCTAGAATCTGTATGGTCCTTTCTGACTGCCCGTCAGACTGGGGATGATAAGCCGTACTGAAGTTCAATTTGGTTCCCAAGGCTTTATGAAGACTCTTCCAAAACTGTGATACAAATCTGGTATCCCGGTCAGACACAATAGAAACAGGAACACCATGGAGTCTCACAATCTGCTCCAAATACAAGCTAACCAATCTGTCACTCGAGACTCCAACTCTAAGGTAGGAAATGAGCTGACTTTGTCAGTTTGTCCACAATAACCCAAACAGCATCATTACTCCTGGGAGTTTTGGGCAGACCAGTTACAAAATCCATAGTAATCTTTTCCCATTTCCACTGAGGAATCATTAAAGATTGAAGAGGTCCCATAGGTTTTGATGCTCGGCCTTCACCCGCTGACATACTAAGCACTTGGCCACAAACTGAGCAATATCCCTCTTCATCCCTTTCCACCAAAAATTCTCCTTTAAGTCTCTATACATTTTAGTACCACCAGGATGCACAGTATAGGGAGAGTAGTGAGCCTCCTTCAAAATCTCGGCTTTCAACTCCTCATTGCTAGGCATACAAAGTCTGCCTTCAAATCTCAGGGATCCATCATCCATTACATAAAATCCACTCTGATCTTGTTGACCCAATTGATGATTTTGATGATTAACAAAACTATCTGAGTATAACTCTTGAAGGCTCTGATGATTTTGATTTAGTGTTTCAGATTATAAGACATTGAATGATCAAAATCAGGAGTTACATAGTGTTCTGGATCGAATCTAATGTCTAGGTAAGAATTGCAAACATTAGAGTCAACTCCGAGAATCACAGAGCCGACTCTGGAACTGGCACGGACTTTAGAGTCGACTCCGAGACTGTTAGAGTCGACTCTCATAGAAGAAGCAGAAAGTCGATTTTTCTGGCCCCGACCTAGAGTCGACTCCGGGTAAGTTAGAGTCGACTCCTGAAAAGTTCTTGTCGACCCTAGAAAAGCCAGAGACGACTCCAGAAATACCGTTTGAAATGCCTCGAGCTAGAGCCGACTCCAGAAAAGTTAGAGTCGACTCCAACCCACCTGGAACGAAAAATCAAATTGCCAGATCAGCTCTAATGATAATATTTCTATTTTACCTTATTTCTAACGGATATATTTTGATACAAGGTACACTCCAACGGATAGTTTTCTTCCAAAAATGGTGTAAAAGAAATCTATAAAAGGGAAGTCTATTGTTCAAAAAAAAAAAAGGGAAGAACGGAAAATCTGAAAAAAAAGAGAGAAAATCTGAGATAGACAAATCCCATTTCAAAAATCCGAGAGCTTGAATCTTGAAGGAAAACCTTCTAGCTTAAATCCACTCCACTCCAAAAAGCTCAAGAGGAATCCAAAGCGTTCAAAATCAAAGTCTTGGCGGATTTCCCATCTTGGAGAGAGGAGATTCATTTCTTGCTTTTCAACTCTTCTCAACTGTTCAATTGTGAAGAATCGGAGCTGAGGCTTGATTCAATCCTGCAAGGAGAAGAAAAAAAGAAGAAAAGAAGAAAAGCTCAGAAGCCAACCTATCTACAAATCAGGCTTTTCTAAACCTTGTTATTCTTAATTTGTATATTTGCTCATTGAGGAGCTTTGTATTTCAAAAACAATACTTATTTTGTTTGTGCCTAGTTCAATCCCCAAGATTGAACTAGAGGAGGTAGTTTCACCTCGGTTCAAGCTTGGTTAAGCTTGAGTTAGGGTTTTTGTGCTGGTGAGCCTTTGAAAACCAGCTGGGTTCGTTTTGCGTCCGAAAAATAACAAGTTCGAGTTGTGAGCTTGTAAAACAACTCTGCTGTAATCTAGGGTGATTATAGTGTGGACCCAAGTGAATCTTGGGAGTGGACGTAGGTGTTGGATATACCGAACCACTATAAAATCTTTTGTGTTTGCCGTGTTCCATTGTCTCTTTCTCTATCTCTATCTTATTCACTGCACTTTATAGTTACCTTGCATTTGCCATCATAAATCACAAGCAAACTATTTTAAAAAAAAGGCTAATTTTTTAAAGAACCCAATTCACCCCCCCCCTCTTGGGTTGCCATCTGGGCCAACAGATCTCCTGACTGAGCAGCAACTTTAATTCTTTGAGATCTGGATCTTCCATATGGGAGGACTTAATTCTGTCAACAAGAGTCGGCTGAAGAATAAGTGCAGCAACAAGTCCATCAGACTGCTGTACTCTCAGTCCAATCTCCCACCTCTCGAGGTCCTTCAGAATGTGAGGCTGGGAGGTAAGCATAGCAGCTAACTCAGAAGAGGTCTTCCTACTCAAAGCATCAGCCACAACATTAGCCTTCCCTGGATGATAATGTAGATTCAAATCATAGTCCTTCAGAAGTTCCAACCACCTCCTCTGTCTCAAATTGAGCTCCTTCTGTGTGAAGATATATTTTAGACTCTTATGGTCTGTATACACATCACATGACACCCCATAGAGATAATGCTGCCAAATCTTCAAAGCAAAAACCACCGCAGCTAATTCCAGATCATGAGTAGGATAGTTCTGCTCATAAGGTTTCAGCTGTCTGGAAGCATAGGCTATCACCTTTCCATTCTGCATTAGGATACATCCCAATCCTTTCCGAGAGGCATCAGTATAAAGTGTAAAACCCTTAGATCCTGTCGGAAGAATAAGGATGGGAGCTGACACCAAACGCTGCTTTAACTCCTGAAAACTTTCCTCACACTCCTCTGACCAGTCAAACTTCACTCGTTTCTGGGTTAAACGAGTTAGGGGTAGAGCGATGCGAGAGAAGTCTTCCATAAATTTTCGATAATACCCGGCTAGCCCCAAGAAGCTTCTGACTTCAGCCACATTGGAAGGTCGGCTCCAGCTAATAATAGCTTCAATCTTCTTCGGGTCCACAGAAATGCCATCCGCAGAAATTACGTGACCCAAGAAAGCTACTTGGTCCAACCAAAACTCACACTTCTGCAGCTTGGCATAAAGCTTCTTCTCCCGAAGAGTCTGAAGCACAATCCTCAAGTGATCCTCATGCTCCCTGAGACTCTTAGAATAGATCAAAATATCATCAATAAATACAACCACAAACTGATCCAAGTATGGCCTAAATATTTTGTTCATCAAATCCATGAACGCTGCCGGGGCATTAGTCAAACCAAACGGCATCACCAAAAACTCATAATGGCCATATCTAGTTCTGAAAGCTGTCTTAGGCACATCCCCATCCTTGACTTTAAGCTGATGATAACCTGACCTGAGATCAATCTTAGAGAATACCTGGGCTCCTTGAAGTTGGTCAAACAAGTCATCAATCCTCGGCAAAGGATACTTATTTCGCACTGTCACCTTGTTGATTTCTCGGTAATCAATGCATAGCCGAAGACTGCCATCCTTCTTCTTAACAAATAGAACTGGAGCACCCCAAGGAGAAGCACTAGGCCTGATAAATCCCCGATCTAGGAGTTCCTGCAATTGGTCCTTCAACTCTTTTAGCTCAGCCGGGGCCATACGATAAGGGGCCTTGGATATAGGTCCAGTTCCAGGAATCAAATCAATGGAGAACTCAACCTCCCGGTCAGGGGGCAACTCCGATAATTCATCTGGAAAGACATCAGGGAATTCTCTAGCTATAGGAATATCCTCCAACTTGGCCTCTTTCTTTTGAAGATCAGCAAGAAATCCTTGGCCACCACTCCTCAGATACTTTTCAGCCTGTAGTGCCGAAATAAACACTGAGGCTAGAAGTTTCTGGCCACCAGTAAAACTAAATTCGGGCTGACAAGGAATTTTGAAGTTGACGATCTTCCTGAAACAGTCTACAGAAGCATGATAGGAAGCTAACCAATCCATGCCAAGGATAACATCAACGAATTTCAGTGGAAGGACAATAAGATTGGCATTCAGTTTCCTATCCTCAATGATAATCAAGCAGGATTTGCATACAGTATCAACTTTCATAGTATCACCATTTGGAAAGGCAATGTGTAATTCATGGTCTAGAGATTCAGGTGTCAATGATGCATTCTTGCCAAGGTAGGTGTCAGATATAAACGAATGCGTGGCACCCGGATCAATTAGAGTCTGAGCATAATCATTGCCTATCTTAATCATTCCTGGACGTAAATAAATTTCATTTTAACAATAAGAATATAATGTCCTAACTAATTATTAATGCATTGCACAGGATAAGAATGTAATGCTAGATGTGAAATATTGATATACCTGTCACCATAGAATTAGAAGCGGCAGCATCCTGCTGAGTGAGAGCAAAGACCCTTCCCTGAGTCCTCGGTGGTTGCTGCTGCTGCTGACTCGTCCCTTGACTGGAAGATGGCTGCTGGTTCTTTCGAAGGGGACATGTGGCTATCTTATGGCCAGTCTTTCCACAGGAGAAACAGGCACCAGACACTCCACGGCAAGGTCTCCCCGGGTGGAAATTCCCACAGCGAAAGCAGCGAGCCTCTCTATTGGTTGTCCTCCTGGGGCCTGGGTGCACCTCTCTTCTTGGCATGAGCTGGGGGCTGGCTAGAATTATGCCCTTTCCTCTTCTTCTGCTGCTCCCAATCCCTCTGAACCGTAT
Source organism: Calamus simplicifolius (assembly GCA_900491605.1). Lineage (NCBI taxonomy): Eukaryota > Viridiplantae > Streptophyta > Magnoliopsida > Arecales > Arecaceae > Calamus > Calamus simplicifolius. Next base: position 212,058 of record UESW01002135.1, on the reverse strand, counting down.
TCATATCTCTCTCAATTACTAAGGCCTTATTTACCACGGCACTGTAAGTGTGAAGCTCAAATGCGTTGACCGCCTGCATCAGTCTGGGTCGAAGTCCCTCCGTGAATCGGGTGATCTTGGCCATCTCGTTAGATACTATACTTGGAGCAAAACGGGCCAACCTGGTGAATTCAGCTTCATATTGGGCCACCGAAAGATTCCTTTGCTCCAACTTAAGAAATTCTGATTCCATCCTCCTCTGCATACTCCTGGGAAAGTACTTGTCGAAGAATGCCTCCTTAAACTGTTCCCAAGAAATAGTCTGACCACCCCGACGCTGCTCCTCTACTAACCACCAGTCATAAGCCTCCCCTTGGAGAAGATAAGTAGCAAATCTGATCCTCTCCATCTCCTGACTACCATGGGCCATAAAGCCTTCTCCATATCTCGCACCCATCTCTCAGCATCAATAGGGTTGCTTGAACCAGAGAAAGGAGCAGGGGCAAACTTCTTGAAATCTGCAAAGCTGCGGCCGTTCCCCACCCAGGATTGAGATAAAGCAGACTGGGTCGGCGGTGCTGATGGAGTGGGTAAGGTTGGCTGCAGCTGCGAAACAGGAAGGGTAGGCTGAGTCGGAGCAGAAGGGGGTGCAGACTGAGCGGTCAAAGCCTGCTATCTGATGCTGCATGTCCCGCATAGACTGCGCCATACCCGAGAGAGCTTGAAGCATCTCGGACTGGAATCGCTGGTGCTCAGTTCCTACTGGGTTGGCAGGGGCCGTACCTCCAGTAGTTCCTTGACCCACCGGCTGATCAGCATTACCGGCCAGAGAGTCTCCTCATACTGTTGGCTCCTAGTACGGCGAGCCATAACTATTTCCTGTTAAATTAGATGTGGTTAATATCATCATAAACTAAAGTGTCAGGTGTCTCTAAGTATAATGTCATCAAAATATGTTCTCTACGTGTTATCATGTCAATATGTCTGTGTCCTAGGGTCATAACCGAGCTCTGATACCACTAAAGCTGTCACGCCCCAGACCCAAATATCGGGCTAGGGTGACAACCCGCCGCGTGCCGGGCACGCAAGGCGTCACAAAATTTTTAACATATAACACCATTATATATAAAAGCCAAATTCATCACTGAATACTAAAAGTTTTGGGTTGCAAACCCTTACACACCACAATAATAAAGTTTGGGCATCAAGCCCTACACATAAGTACTGGGGTTACAACAAAATAATGGGTCTTGATTTATTTAATAGAAGATCCATCACCCCAACCATCCATCTTCAATCTCGTGGCTCTGACAAAAACATTGTAAGATTTTTATGAGCTTACACTCAATAAGTAAGCCACGTTATACAGTAAATCATAGCATAACAATCTATAAGCACATAAATGATTTGCATGCTTAAACATTCCACAAATACTCAAACATGCAATGTAAGTAAACCCACTGTTTATACTCTCAATGGTAGCTAAATGTGACCCACGGCCCTGCAATATCTCAATAGTGTACCAACAAGCATCCCCCTACTGAAAGGGTCCAGATACCAGGGTCACGCCATATCATAATCCACCAGAACACATACTCTATATGTGTGATGCCACCTCGAACCAAGCAGAACACATCCTCTAGATGTGTGATGCCACCTCATAGTAACTCAGAACACGTCCTCTAGATGTGTGATGCCATCTCGGACCCAAGCAGAACACATCCTCTAGACGTGTGAATGGCATAAACAAGCAGAACACATCCTCTAGACGTGTAGGTGGCATAAATCATCAGAACACATCCTCTAGATGCGTGTGTGGCATAAATCATCAGAACACATCCTCTAGATGTGTGTGTGGTATGACATGATAAAGGAGAACCGCGGCGACACATAACAGTACCTCACATCATGCACAAACATATCAATAACATCTCTATATTGCATAAACAGTGGATTATACTTACTGAACAATTGCATGTAATATATCACATCAATGTCATAATAACTGCATCTCTCATGCATAGCATCCACATGAAATCATAGCACATAAACAATCATGTGTTCATAATATTCATCTACTTACAATTTAGCCAATATCCATAATTCTTTATGTCACAATATAATTCATAATTTAAATATTCATATAATGAATAAAATAATTTATTAAATACTGATAACTGGCTTACTTACCTCAGTACGCAATCCAACAGGTATATATATCAGCTAGTCAGATGTCTGAGCACCTACAGGATCATTTACACAATTAATTTATTAGAAAAGAATATTAAAATGACCCTTAGAATTCTACCCAAACTAGTTCATGGGCCCAACTTTGGGCTCGAATATCTCCCACTATACACACCCAATTGGGGAAGTAAAAATACCCCAAGAAACTAGAATTCATCCAGATTCTAGCCATATAATTATTTTGCTAATCCCGGCCCGTTACGGGCCCAAAAACCAACCCCAAAACAGATCGCTGCACGGCCCAAAAGGCCCTGAACCGGCCGGCCCAGCCGGCCCAGTTCAGCCAAGCCATCCCGATCCCCTGTTTCACCGAACAGGGGACGGGGACCTAGCCGGCGGCCAGGGCCGCCGCCGGCCAAATTGAGGGCGGCCCGGCCGCCGGTGGCCGGGCCAGAGCCGGCCGCTGCCGCGGCCGGCCACCAATCCCCCCTTCTCTCTCTCAATTTATCACTTCTCTCTCACATCCGCGCGGCACGTCACTGTGCCGGCGGCACGGCCGGCCACCTTGGCCGGCCGACCTCCACCGGATGCACGCCCGGCGCCGGTGGAGGCGACAGGCCGAAGCTCAGGCCCGGCGAGGCGGCGAGCACGCCGCCGGGCCCGAACCAACCGGCGGAAGCCGGGTTCCACCGTGCGAGAGAAGGGCCGATTGGCCCTCTCTCTCTCTCTCTCCACCACCACCCCGCCGGACACCTCCCCGGTGCCGATGGGGTCGCCGGCCAAAGCTCAGGCCCGGTGAGGCGGCGAGCACACCGCCGGGCCTGAACCAAGGGATCGGCCTGTCTCAAATCCATCTCTCTGCCTCTTGCGCTCTCTCTGTCTCCCTCTCTGTCTCTTTCTCTCACGCTCTCTCTCTCTAGAAGCCAGGGGATTACCTGATAGAAACAGAAGCCAGGATGATGGAGGGAGTCTCCTCCATCACATATTTAATCCCCCCCGCGCAACGCATCAGTTTAAGGGTCCGGGAAAATTAAGCGCTTCGCTGAGAGCAAAGCGTTGCACTGCACAGGACCTAGTCCTGAACCTGGTTCACATGAACCGGGAACCGGGTACTACACAAATCTTTGGTCTTTATGTGTCCATATCTTTTCAAGATCATGACTTAATCTGGTGATTTCTTCTGTTTATGATTATTTAATTTACTAGAAATCTAGTCTTAGTGCAGATGTATAAGCAATAAGAATAGCCAAGAATTCTCAAGAAGCAACATTTCTTCTTAACTTTGTAATGCACATGATTACGCCCAATCACCGATCATGAACGTCGGGAACGGAGTGCTTCTCGAACCTTTGCTTCACCAGGTTGCCTGCAAAGAAGTCCCATGACCGAAGAGGATTCTCCGATGGGACCCTTCGATGCCCAAGTTAGCAATTGAGGTCACAGCTGAAGAGGGGCTCGAGCGAGCCCTTTTTGGTATGAAAAAGGAGATCTCAGAGAGGAGGGATTCCTTTCTGAGTGCTAAGATAGCGATTTTGGGGATTATCGCACATACCTGTTTAGAGAGCGGATTCATCTTTTATAGGGGTTGACATGATCACGTGGGATTCCATGAGGAAGGAATGTCTATGGGTTCTTGGAAGTTGTGTGGATCTGGGCTGGTTGGTGGGTCCTATCCCATCGGAGAGAGAGAAAATGGCGGTTGGTGGGTTAAGTCCCATCAATCAGTGGGGCCGCTGAGTTGTTGGGTCTAGTCCCATCAACAACGTGGCCAGTGGGTAGGTGGATCTGGCATTGTCAGGCGGCGCGAGTCAGAGAGGTGGTTTCTTGAACTATTAGGGCTATGCTGGGGCCAATCTTGAGAGAACTGGGACATCTCGACCCTTCCGGGGGAGCCGAGGCTGAGCCTGGTTGACCAGGGGCAGCCGGGCCGACCTTCCCAGCCAGGAAGTACCGGGGCGGGGCTGGCCAAGGATGGCCTGGGCCGACTCGGTGGGTCTAAAGACGCCGGGGCTGAGAGGGGCCGGCCAAGGATGGCCTGGGCCGACTCGGCGGGCTCGGAGATGCCGGGGCCGAGAGGGCCGGCCAGGAATGGCCTGGGCTGACTCGGCAGGCCTGGAAACGCCGGGGCCAAGAGGGGCCGACTAGGGATGGCCGGGGCTGACTCGGCAGGCTCGGAAATGCCGGGGCTGAGAGGGGCCGGCCAGGAATGGCCGGGGCCGACTCAGGAGGCTGGGAGACGCCGGGGCTGAGAGGGACGGCCAGGGATGGCCGGGGCCAACTCGGCGGGCTCAGAGATGCCGGGGCCGAGAGGGGCCGGCCAGGAATGGCCTGGGCCGACTCTGCGGGCCTAGAGACGTCGGAGCCGAGAGGGGCCGACCAGGGATGGCCTGGGCTGACTCGGCAGGCTCGGAGATGTCGGAGTCGAGAGGGGCCAGCCAGGGATGGCCTGGGCCGATGCGGCGGGCCTGGAGATGCCGGGACCGAGAGGGGCCGGCCAGGGATGGCTTGGGCTGACTCGGCGGGCCTGGAGACGCCGGGGCCGAGAGGGGCCGGCCAGGGATGGCCTGGGTCGACTCGGCGGACTCGGGGATGCTAGGGCCGAGAGGGGCCGCCTAGGAATGGCCTGGGCCGACTCGGCGGGCCTGAAAATGCCGGGGTCGAGAGGGATCGGCCAGGGATGGCCGGGGCCGACTCGGCGGGCTCGGAGAGGCCGGGGCCGAGAGGGGCCGGCCAGGAATGGCCTGGGCCGACTCGGCGGGCCTGGAGATGCCGGGGCTGAGAGGAGCCGGCCAAGGATGGCCTGGGCCGACTTGGCAGGCTCGGGGACGCCGAGGCCGAGAGGGGCCGGCCAGGAATGGCCTGGGCCGACTCGGCGGGCCTGGCGATGCCGAGGTCGAGAGGGGCCGGCCAGGGAAGGCTGGGGCCGACTCGGCGGGCCTGGCGACGCCGGGGCCGAGAGGGGCCGGCCAGGAATGGCCTGGGCCGACTAGGCAGGCCTGGCAATGCCGGGGCCGAGAGGGCTGACTAGGAATGGCCTGGGCCGACTAGGCAGGCCTAGCGACGCCGGGGCTGAGAGGGGCCGGCCAAGAATGGCTGGGATGCAAAAATGCTCTGGTTTTATCGAGATTGCCCCTACGGCTGCACGTGGCTACACCAGCCACATCAGATGCCCCCCGCCCCTGAGCGCTAAGGACCATTCGCCTGCTGCCCTTTGGACGAAAGGGGCACAAAAATTCAAAAGGAATGATTGCTTCTTTTGGTGCGCTTTAAATGGGCTGATGAGTTGGCGCTTGGTTTCGAGGCAGTGTCTCTTCGAAGACCATTTATTAGGTGGGGTTGACGTTGGCGCCGGACGCTCCGAAGAAAGAGCTCATCGAGTAGTGGAGAAAAGGCAAGGACATCATTGCTGTCCCATTTTCTATGCCCCACGATTGGCCAGGGATCACGTCTCTTGGGGAAACGAGGCAGCACATCTTGGGCCCAGGCAAGATTTTCGGCTGGCAGCCTACAGCGCAATGGATGCATGCCAGGTGGCAGGATCTCGGGCGGCGCTAGCCGAAGACAGGTGGAAACCTTTATGCTGCCATTGCTTTCTCTACTCCCTTCTTCTTTGAGTTCCTCTTCTGCGACCTGAGCCTTTTCAACTCCCAGGTTAGCCTTATCCCCTTCTTTTCCTATGGACCGTAGTGCCATTAGGGAGGGAAAGAGACCTGTAGAGGAGTCTTCCCAGTCTGATAGCGAAAACCAGGCCCCTATGACTAGTAGACAAATGCCTCGACTGTCGGATGACATCGTTATCCGCGACCCATCAAGGGCATTAGGACCTCCGCCTACCTTTGGTTCTCCCATTAGGGCAGTCCCCCTGTCCTCTCGCCGTTTGGCCCTTCCTCCGGTGGTGAGCTCTGATCCAGCGGGTCCGTCCGGGATAGCCTTAACCATGACCCCTAAGGATGTAGAGGCCATTAGGGCTAAGTTCCTGGTCCCTGATTTCATTGGCCTATCCGCGTCGGGGCTCGAAGATAGGGCAATTTCTGACCATCCAGGTTGGATCTCTCTATATGAGGAGTTCTTCCGGTGTGGGCTGCGCCTTCCCTTTCACCCTTTCTTTCTTAACCTTTTAGAGAGGTATAGATTAGTGTCGGCATAGTTGACTCCGAATTCGATTCGGATCATTTGCGCCTTCGTTATCCTTTGCCACTTTGAGGGGGCCCGTCCAGAGTTGTCCCTGTTCCGAGTCTTTTACAAACTCCGCCGTCAAGGCAAGGGAGCCTGGTGGGCCTTTATCGCCAGGCCAGGTAGAGCCTTCCCCCTAGGCCTCCCGTCCAAAATTAGAGGGTGAAATCTAGGTTCCTTTTTGCTCATGTTGAGGGGGTGAGAGCTGTTTGGAGGGAGCCCGATACTGGCTCCAACGATGATTCCTCCGTAAGGGAGAGAGATAAGGGTATGTTTACCCAGTTATCCAATTGTCAGATCCCCGGCTATAAGAAACTCCTGTCCGAGGAGAACTGATAGAGGCCGAGTTGGCCCTGGCGATCGGTGAGCTTGAATCCCTTTGTCCAATGACTCCCAACGAGTTCGAGAGCTGGATCAGAGCTCACCGCTGGAGGATGGCCCGTACGGCGAGAGGACATGGGGGACTGCCCTAATGGGAGAACCAGAGGTAGGCGGGAGGTCCTAACTCGGCCCTTGATGGGTCGCGGATAATGATCGAGGCATTTGTCTACTAGTCGCAGGGGCCTGGTTTTCGCTATCAGACTGGGAAGACTCCTCTACAGGTCTCTTACCCTCTCTAATGGACGTTACGGTCCATAGGAAAAGAAGGGGATAAGACTAACCTGGGAGTTAAAAAGGCTCAGGTCGCAGAAGAGGAACTCAAAGAAGAAGGAAGTAGAGAAAGCAATGGCAGTGTAAAGGTTTCCACAGGCCCTTGGAAGGCTTTTATAGCCCCTGTCTCCGGCTAGCACCGCCCGAGATCCTGCCACCTGGCGTGCATCCATTGCGCTGCAGGCTGCCAGCCGAAAATCTTGCCTGGGCCCGAGACGTGCTGCCTCGTTTCCCCAAGAGACGTGATCCCTGGCCAATCGTGGGGCATAGAAAATGGGGCAGCAATGATGTCCTTGCCTTTTCTCCGCTACTCGATGAGCTCTTTCTCCGAAGCGTCTGGCGCCAACGTCAACCCCACCTAACATGATTACGGGAGGTCTTCGAAGAGACACCGCCTCGAAACCAAGCGCCAACTCATCAGCCCATTTAAAGCACCAAAAGAAGCAATCATTCCTTTTGAATTTTTATGCCCCTTTTGCCCAAAGGGCAGCAGGCGCATGGTCTTAGCTTCAGGGGCGGGGGGCATCTGATGTGGTTGGTGTAGCCATGTGCAGCTGCAGGGGCAATCTCGACAAAACCAGAGCATTTTTGTTCACTTCCTGGCCGGCCCCTCTCGGCCCCGGCGTCGCCAGGCCCGCCTAGTCGGCCTAGGCCATTCCTGGCCGGCCCTAGCATTGCCAGGCCCGCCTAGTCGCCCCGGCCATTCCTGGCCGGCCCCTCTCAGCCCCAGGCATCTCCAGGCCTGCCGAGTCGGCCCGGCCATCCCTGGCCGCCCCTCTCGGCCCCGGCATCTCAGGCCCGCCGAGTCGGCCCAGGCCATTCTGGCCGGCCCCATCGGCCTTGGCATCCCGAGCCCGCTGACTCGGCTCAGGCATCCCTAGCCGGCCCCTCTCGGTGCGGCATTTCCAGGCCTGCCGAGTCGGCCCAGGCCATTACTGGCCGGCCCCTCTCAGCCCCGGCATCTCCGAGCCCGCCGAGTCGGCCCCGGCCATCCCTGGCCGGCCCCTTTCAGCCCCGGCGTCTCCGAGCCCGCCAAGTCGGCCCAGGCCATTCCTGGCCGGCCCCTCTCGGCTCTGGCATCCCGAGCCCGCCGAGTCGGCCCAAGCCATCCCTGGCTGGCCCCTCTTGCCCCGGTCTCCAGGCCTGCCGAGTCGGCCCAGGCCCTTCCTCGGCTAGGCCCCTGGCTCGGCCCCGGCATCTCCGAGCCCGCCGAGTCGGCCCAAGCCATTCCTGGCCGACCGCTCTCGGCCCCGGCATTTCTAGGCCCGCCGAGTTGGCCCAGGCCATTCCTGGCCGGCCCCTCTCGGCCCCGGCATCCCGAGCCCCGCCTAGTCGGCCCAGGCCACCCCTTGCCGGCCCCTCTCGGCCCTGGCGTCTCTAGGCCCGCCGAGTCGGCCCAGGCCCTGGCCGGCCCCTCTCGGCCCCGGCATCTCCGAGCCTACCGAGTCGGCCCCGACCATCCATGGCTGGCCCCTCTCGGCCCCGGCATCTCCAGGCTTGCCGAGTCGGCCCAGGCCATCCCTGGCCAGCCCCTCTCGGCCCCAGCATCTCCAGGCCCGCCGAGTCGGCCCCAGCCATCCCTGGCCAGCCCCTCTCAGCCCCGGCATCTCCAGGCCCATCGAGTCGGCCCAGGCCATCCTGGCCGGCCCCTCGGCCCCGGTGTCTTCGAGCCCACCGAGTCGGCCCAGGCCATCCCTGGCCAATCCCTCTCGGCCCCGGCATCTCAAAGCCTGCCGAGTCGGCGCCGGCCATTCCTGGCCGGCCCCTCTCAGCCTTGGTGTCTCTGAGCTTGCCGAGTCGGCCCCGGCCATCCCTGGCCGGCCCTCTCGGTCCCGACATTTCTAGGCCCGCCGAGTCGGCTCAGGCCATCCCTGGCCGGCCCTCTCGGCCCCGGCGTCTGAGCTCGCCAAGTCGGCCCCGGCCATCTGGCTGGCCCTCTCGGCCTCGGCGTCTCCAGGACCATCGAGTCGGCCCAGGCCATTCCTGGCCGGCCCCTCTCGGCCCCGGCGTCTCCGAGTCCGCCGAGTTGGTCTCGGCCATCCCTGGCCGGCCCCTCTCGGCCCCGGCGTCTCCAAGCCTGCCAAGTCGGCCCCAGCCATTCATGGCCGGCCCCTCGGCCCCGGCATCTTCGAGCCTGCCAAGTCGGCCCCGGCAATCCCTGGTCGGCCCCTCTCGGCTCCGACGTTTCTAGGCCTACCGAGTTGGCCCAGGCCATCCCTGGCCGGCCCCTCTCGGCCCTGGCATCTCCGAGCCCGCCGAGTCGGCCCCGGCCATCCCTGGCAGACCCCTCTCGGCCCCGGCGTCTCCAAGCCAGCTGAGTCGGCCCTGGCCATCCCTGGTCGGCCCCTCTCGGCCTCGACGTCTCCAGGCCCGCCGAGTCGGCCCCAACCATCCTGGCCGGCCCCTCTCGGCCCCGGCCATCCCTGGCCGGCCCCTCTTGGCCCCGGCATCTCCGGCCCGCTGAGTTGGCCCCGGCCATCCTGGCCGGCCCCTCTCTGCCCCGGCATCTCTAGGCCTATCGAGTCAGCCCAGGCCATTTCTGGCCTGCCCCTCTCGGCCCCGGCGTCTTCGAGCACTTCCAGTCGGCCCCGGCCATCCCTGGCCGGCCCCTCTAGGCCCTGGCATCTCCAGGCCCATTGAGTCGGCCCAAGTCATTCCTGGACGGCCCCTTTCGGCCCCGGTGTCTCCGAGCTCGCCGAGTCGGCCCCGGCCATCCCTGGTCGGCCCCTCTCGGCCCCGGCGTCTCCAAGCCTATCGAGTCGGCCCCGGCCATTCCTGGTCGGCCCCTCTCGGCCCCAGCGTCTCCGAGCCTGCCGAGTCAGCCTCGGCCATCCCTGGCCGGCCCCTCTCGGCTCCGACGTTTCTAGGCCCGCCGAGTCAGCTCAGGCCAAACCTGGCCGGCCCCTTTCGGCCCCGGCATCTCCAAGCCCACCGAGTCAGCTCCGGCCATCCCTGGCCGGCCCCTCTCGGCCCCGGCATCTCCAAGCCTGCCGAGTCGGCCCCGGCCATCCCTGGCCAGCCCCTCTCGGCCCTGCCGTCTTTGAGCCTGCCGAGTCGGCCCCGGCCATCCCTGGCCGGCCCCTCTCGGCTCCGGCATCTCCAGGCCCGCCGAGTCGGCCCAGGCCATCCCTGGCCGGCCCCTCTCAGCCCCCGTCTCTAGGCCCGCCGAGTCGGCCCCAGCCATTCCTGGCCGGCCCTCTCGGCCCCGGCATCTCTGAGCCTGCCGAGTCTCCGGTAATGCCATTGCTTTCTCTACTTCCTTCTTCTGAGTTCCTCTTCTGCGACCTGAGCCTTTTCAACTCCCAGGTTAGTCTTATCCCCTTCTTTTCCTATGGACCATAGTGCCATTAGGGAGGGTAAGAGACCTGTAGAGGAGTCTTCCTAGTCTGATAGCAAAAACCAAGCCCCTACGACTAGTAGATAAATGCCTCGACCGTCGGGCGGCATCGTTATCCGTGACCCATCAAGGGCATTAGGACCTCCGCCTACCTCTGGTTCTCCCATTAGGGCAGTCCCCCTGTCCTCTCGCCGTCCGACCCTCCTCCGGTGGTAAGCTCTGATCCAGCGGGTCCGTCTGGGGTAGCCTCAACCATGACCCCTAAGGATGTAGAGGCCATTAGGGCTAAGTTCCTGGTCCCTGATTTCATTGGCCTGTCCGCGCCGGAACTCAAAGATAGGGCAATTTCTGACCATCCAGGTCGGGTCGCTCTATATGAGGAGTTCTTCTGGTGTGGGCTGCACCTTTCCTTTCATCCTTTCTTCTTAACCTTTTAGAGAGGTATAGATTAGTGCCGACACAGTTGACTCCGAATTCGATTCGGATCATTTGCGCCTTCGTTATCCTTTGCCACTTTGAGGGGGCCCGTCCAGAGTTGTCCCTGTTCCGAGCCTTTTACAAACTCCACCGTCAAGGCAAGGGGGCCTGGTGGGCCTTTACCGCCAGGCCGGGTAGAGCCTTCCCCTAGGCCTCCCATCCAAAATTAGAGGGTGAAATTTAGGTTCCTTTTTGCTCATGTTGAGGGGGTGAGAGTTGTTTGGAGGGAGCCGATACTGGCTCCAACGATGACTCCTCCGTAAGGGAGAGAGATAAGGGTATGTTTACCCAGTTATCCAATTGTCAGATCCCCGGCTATAAGGAACTCCTATCCGAGGAGAACCTGATAGAGGCCGAGTTGGCTCCGGCGATCGGTGAGCCTGAATCCCTTTGTCCCATTTTTCTGTTTACTGCGTGTCACCGCTAATGCCGATTATCTTTTCTTGTGCAGCCATGAAGTTCTCCGCCAACGAGTTCGAGGCCATCGCAAGGCAGAAGAGGCCGGCGACCGGACAGTCGTCCAGGCCATCGAAGAAGCTCGGAGAAGGGAGCCGGCTAGGCTGGTCACAGCCCCCAGCCCCAACGCCCGTGGAGGAACCGGCCGAGAGGAAGCCGGTGGTGAGAGTGGCCCAAAGGCCAGCCGGGGCCGAAGTTGAAGAGGGGGAGATCCCGGCCACCGCCGAAACACCGGTGGTGGTTTTGGATGAAGAAGCCCCTGCCGCCGCCGATGTGCCCGAGGCGGGGGGGGGGGGGGGGTTACTATTGCTGTTGGCCCCCGGCCGCTGCAGAGCCAGGGAGGGAGAGCGCTCCCCCAATCGCCGCAAGGGGAAGCGGATCGCCAGGGAGGCCCGAGATGCGCCGGAGGCGACCGAGAAGCAGAGGGATGAGCCGAGGAGCTCATCCCCCAACCGGCTTGGCGCCCAGACCGTCTTCAGGCGGAGGGTCCGCAGGAGGGACAGACGCGCCTGGTCCCTACCATCGGCAGAATGGCGGATGCCGCCCGAGCCTCCGCCTCTTATCGGAGTCCGGGCCGCCGATTTTGAAGAGGAGATGCGGGGGATGAGCCACTCCGCACTCATGGACATGATTTTGGTCTCCATCGTCCAGGTAACCTCTCGGATCTTCTTTCTTTTCCTAATGCTTCTCTCTTTGTAGCTAACGCGTTTCTCCTGTTGCAGATGGCCAACGGCGCCCTTGGGCTTCGCGAGGCGCTGGCCCAGTCTTCCAGCACTGGCGAAGGCTCTGGCGTGGGTCGACAAATACCGAAGGAGAGCATGGTGCACGTTGACAGCCTTGCTCAACTTCGCCAGGAGACCGCGGCCCGCGAGAGGGCTACGCCGGCCGCCTTCAGGAAATGGAGAGTCGGGTCGCTGCATCCGAGGCCAAAATGGAATTGGCCTTGGAAAGGTCAAAGGCCGCCGCAGCGCAGATCGAGGAGCTTACTAGGCGGCTCCAAAGCGCCGGGGAGGAGGCCCGGGCCGCCGGGGAGAAGGCCACTCGCGTGCGCCATGCTCTCCTTTCGGTATTTGTCGACCTGCGCCAGAGACTTTGCCAGTGCGCTGGAAGACTGGGCCAGCGCCTCGCGAAGCCCAAGGGCACCGTTGGCCATCTGCAATAGGAGAAACGCGTTAGCTACAAAGAGAGAAGCATTGGGAAAAGAAAGAAGATCCGAGAGGTTACCTGGACGATGGAGACCAAAATCATGTCCATGAGTGCGGAGTGGCTCATCCCCCGCATCTCCTCTTCAAAATCGACGGCCCGGACTCCTGATAAGAGGCGGAGGCTCGGGCGGCATCCGCCATTCTGCCAATGATAGGGACCAGGCGCGTCTGTCCCTCCTGTGGACCCTCCGCCTGAAGACGGTCTGGGCACAAAGCCGGTTGGGGGATGAGCTCCTCGGCTCATCCCTCTGCTTCTCGGTCTCCTCTGCCGCATCTCGGGCCTCCCTGGCGATCCGCTCCCCCTCGCCGGCAATTGGGGAGCGCTCTCCCTCCTTGGCTCTGCAGCGGCCGGGGGGCCAACAGCAACAGTAACCCCCCTGCCTCGGGCATGTCGGCGGCGGCAGGGGCTTCTTCATCCAAAACCACCACCGGTGTTTCGGCGGTGGCCGGGATCTCCCCCTCTTCAACTTTGGCCCCGGTTGGCCTTTGGGCCACTCTCACCACCGGCTTCCTCTCGGCTGGTTCCTCCACGGGCGTTGGGGCTGTGGGGGCTGTGGCCGACCTAGCCGGCTCCTTTCTCCGGAGCTTCTTCGACGGCCTGGATGACTCTCCGGTCGCCGGCCTCTTCTGCCTTGCGATGGCCTCGAACTCGTTGACAGAGAACTTCATGGCTGCACAAGAAAAGATAATCGGCATTAGCGGTGACACGCAGTAAACAGAAAAACAGGACAAAGGGATTCAGGCTCACCGGTCGCCGGGGCCAACTCGGCCTCTATCAGGTTCTCCTCGGACAGGAGTTCCTTATAGCCGGGGATCTGACAATTGGATAACTGGGTAAACATACCCTTATCTCTCTCCCTTACGGAGGAGTCATCGTTGGAGCCAGTATCGGGCTCCCTCCAAACAGCTCTCACCCCCTCAACATGAGCAAAAAGGAACCTAGATTTCACCCTCTAATTTTGGACGGGAGGCCTAGGGGGAAGGCTCTACCCGGCCTGGCGGTAAAGGCCCACCAGGCCCCCTCGCCTTGACGGCGGAGTTTGTAAAAGGCTCGGAATAGGGACAACTCTGGACGGGCCCCCTCAAAGTGGCAAAGGATAACGAAGGCACAAATGATCCGAATCGAATTCGGAGTCAACTGTGCCGGCACTAATCTATACCTCTCTAAAAGGTTAAGAAAGAAAGGGTGAAAGGGAAGGCGCAGCCCGATCGGAAGAACTCCTCATATAGAGCGACCCGACCTGGATGGTCAGAAATCACCCTATCTTCGAGCCCCGGCGCGGACAGGCCAATGAAATCAGGGACCAGGAACTTAGCCCTAATGGCCTCTACATCCTTAGGGGTCATGGTTGAGGCTACCCCCGACGGACCCGCTGGATCAGAGCTCACCGGAGGAAGGGCCGAACGGCGAGAGGACAGGGGGACTGCCCTAATGGGAGAACCAGAGGTAGGCGGAGGTCCTAATGCCCTTGATGGGTCGCGGATAACGACGCCGCCCGACGGTCGAGGCATTTGTCTACTAGTCGCAGGGGCCTGGTTTTCGCTATCAGACTGGGAAGACTCCTCTACAGTCTCTTACCCTCCTAATGGCGCTACGGTCCATAGGAAAAGAAGGGGATAAGACTAACCTGGGAGTTGAAAAGGCTCAGGTCGCAGAAGAGGAACTCAAAGAAGAAGGAAGTAGAGAAAGCAATGGCAGCGTAAAGGTTTCCATAGGCCCTTGGAAGGCTTTTATAGCCCCTGTCTCCGGCTAGCGCCACCCGAGATCCTGCCACCTGGCGTGCATCCATTGCGCTGCAGGCTGCCAGCCGAAATCTCGCCTGGGCCCGAGACGTGCTGCCTCGTTTCCCCAAGAGACGTGATCCCTGGCCAATCGTGGGGCATAGAAAATGGGGCAGCAATGATGTCCTTGCCTTTTCTCCGCTACTCGATGAGCTTTTTCTCCGGAGCGTCTGGCGCCAACGTCAACCCTACCTAACATAAGATTACGGGAGGTCTTCGAAGAGACACCGCCTCGAAACCAAGCGCCAACTCATCAGCCCATTTAAAGTGCACCAAAAGAAGCAATCATTCCTTTTGAATTTTCGTGCCCCTTTCGCCCAAAGGGCAGCAGGCGCATGGTCCTTAGCGCTCAGGGGCGGGGGGGCATCTGATGTGGCTGGTGTAGCCACATGCAGCTGCAGGGGCAATCTCGATAAAACCAAAGCATTTTTGCATCCCGTTCATTCCTTGCCGGCCCCTCTCGGCCCCGGCATCGCCAGGCCTGCCTAGTCGGCCCAGGCCATTCCTGGCCGGCCCCTCTCAGCCCCAGCATCTCCAGGCCCGCTGAGTCGGCCCCGACCTTCCTGGCCGGCCTCTCTCGGCCTCGGCATCTCCAGGCCTGCCGAGTCAGCCCGGCCATCCCTGGCCGGCCCCTCTCGGTCCCGGTGTCTCCAGGCCGACGAGTCAGGCCCAGGCCATTCCTGGCCGGCCCCTCTCAGCCCCGGCGTCCCGAGCCCATCGAGTTGACCCAGGCCATCCCTGGCTGGCCCCTCTCGGCCCCGGCGTCCCCGAGCCCACCGAGTCGGCCCAGGCCATCCTTGGCCAGCCACTCTTGGCCCCGACGTCGCCAGGCCTGCCTAGTCAGCCCAGGCCATTCCTGGCCGGCCCCTCTCGGCCCCATCTCCAGGCCCGCTGAGTCGGCCCCGGCCTTCCCTGGCCGGCCCCTCTCGACCCCGGCGTCTCCAGGCCTGCCGAGTCAGCCCCGGCCATCCCTGGCCGGCCCCTCTCGGCCTGGCATCTCCAGGCCTGACGAGTCAGCCCAGGCCATTCCTGGCTGGCCCCTCTCGGCCCCGGCATCCCCGAGCCCATCGAGTTGACCCAGGCCATCCCTGGCTGGCCCCTCTCGGCCCCGGCGTCCCCGAGCCCACCGAGTCGGCCCAGGCCCATCGAGTCGGCCCAGGCCATCCCTGGCCGGCCCCTCTCGGCCCCGGCATCTCCGAGCCCGCCGAGTTGGCCCAGGCCATCCCTGGCCGGCCCCTCTCGCCGCAGCCTCTCCAGGCCCGCAGAGTCGGCCCAGGCCATTCCTGGCTGGCCCCTCTTGGCTCCGGCGTCTCCAAGCCCGCTGAGTCGGCCCAGGCCATTCCTGGCCGGCCCCTCTCGACCACGGCATCTCCGAGCCCGCCGAGTCGGCCCCGGCCATCCCTGGTCGGCCCCTCTCGGCCCCGGCCTCTCTAGGCCCACCGAGTCGGCCCAGGCCATTCCTGGCCAGCCCCTCTCGGCTCCAGTGTCTCTGAGCCTGACGAGTCGGCCCCGGCCATCCCTGGCCGGCCCCTCTCGGTCCTGGCATCTCCGAGCCCGCGAGTTGGCCCCGGCCTTTCCTGGCCGACCCCTCTCGGCCCCGACATCTCCGAGCCGCCGAGTTGGCCCCGGCCATCCCTGGCCGGCCCCTCTCGGCCCCGGCATTTCCAGGCGCCGAGTCGACCCAGGCCATTCCTAGCTGGCCCCTCTTGGCCCCGGCGTCTCCGAGCCCACCGAGTCAGCCCCGGCCATCCCTGGCCGGCCCCTCTCGGCCCCAGCATCTCCAAGCCCGCCTAGTCATTCCCGGCCATTCCTGGCCGGCCCTCTCGGCCCCGGCATCTCCGAGCCTTCCGAGTCAGCCCCGGGCATCCCTAGCCGGCCCCTCTCGGCCCCGGCATTTCCAGGCCCGCCGAGTTGGCCCAGGCCATTCCTGGCCGGCCCCTCTCGTCCTCGGCGTATCCGAGCCGTCGAGTCAGCCCAGGCCATCCCTGGCCGGCTCCTCTCGGCCCCGGCATCTCCAGGCCCACCGAGTCGGCCCAGGCCATCCTTGGCCAGCCCCTCTCGGCCCCGGCATCTCCGAGCCCGTCGAGTCGGCCCAGGCCATCCCTTGCTGGCCCCTCGTGGCCCCGGCATCTCCGAGCCCGCCGAGTCGGCCCAGGCCATTCTTGGCCAGCCCCTCT
Source organism: Calamus simplicifolius (assembly GCA_900491605.1). Taxonomy (NCBI): domain Eukaryota; kingdom Viridiplantae; phylum Streptophyta; class Magnoliopsida; order Arecales; family Arecaceae; genus Calamus; species Calamus simplicifolius. Next base: position 195,634 of record UESW01002135.1, on the reverse strand, counting down.
CGGCCCTGGCGTTTCCAGGCCCGTCGAGTCGGCCTAGGCCATTCCTGGCCAGCCCCTCTTGGCCCTGGCGTCCCCGAGCACGCCGAGTCGGCCGAGGCCATCCCTTGCCGGCCCCTCTCGGCCCCGGCGTCTCCAGGCCTGCTGAGTCGGCCCAGGCCATCCTTACCGGCCCCTCTCAGTCCTGGCGTCTCCAGGCCCGCCGAGTCGGCACAGGCCATCCCTGGCCGGCCCCTCTCGGTCCTTAGGGGTCATGGTTGAGGCTACCCCCAACGGACCCGCTGGATCAGAGCTAACCGTCGGAGGAAGGGCCGTACGGCGAGAGGACAGGGGGACTACCCTAATGGGAGAACCAGAGGTAGGCGGAGGTCCTAATGCCCTTGATGGGTCGCGGATAACGACGCCGCCCGATGGTCGAGGCATTTGTCTACTAGTCGCAGGGGCCTGGTTTTCGCTATCAGACTGGGAAGACTCCTCTACAGGTCTCTTACCCTCCCTAATGGCGCTACGGTCCATAGGAAAAGAAGGGGATAAGACTAACCTGGGAGTTGAAAAGGCTCAGGTCGCAGAAGAGGAACTCAAAGAAGAAGGAACTAGAGAAAGCAATGGCAGCGTAAAGGTTCCACAGGCCCTTGGAAGGCTTTTATAGCCCCTGTCTCCGGCTAGCACCGCCCGAGATCCTGCCACCTGGCTGGCTCCTCTCGGCCTCGATCCCTCCGAGCCCGCCGAGTCGGCCCAGGCCGCCCCTTGCTGCCCAGCGTCTCTGAGCCCGCCGAGTCGGCCCAGGCCATTCTGGCCGGCCCCTCTCGGCCCTATTGTCTCCAGGCCCGCCGAGTCGGCCCAGGCCATTCCTGGCCGACCCCTTTCGGCCCCAGCATCCCCAAGCCCGAGTCGACCCAGGCCATCACTGGCCGGCCCCTCTCGGCCCGGCAATTCCAGGCCCGCCGAATCGGCCCAAGCCATTACTGGCTGGCCCCTCTCGGCACTGTCGTTTCCGAGCTCACAGAGTCGGCCCCGGCCATCCCTGGTAGGCCCCTCTTGGCCCCGGCATTTTTAGGCCCGCCAAGTTGGCCCAGGCCATTCCTGGCCGGCCCCTCTCGGCTCCGGCGTCCCTGAGCCCGCCGAGTCGGCTCAGGCCATCCCTGGTCGGCCCTCTTGGCCCCGGCCTCTTCAGGCCCACCGAGTCGGCCCAGGCCATTCCTGGCAGGCCCTCTAGTTGGCCCAGGCCATTCCTGGCCGGCCCCTCTCGGCCACGGCATCTCCGAGCCAGCCGAGTCAGCCCCGGCCATCCCTGGCTGGCCCCTCTCGGCCCCGGCGTCTCCAGGCCCGCTGAGTCAGCCCAGGCCATTCCTGGCCGGCCCCTCTCGGCCCCGGCGTCTCCAGACCTACCGAGTCGGCCCAGGCCATTCCTGACCGGCCCCTCTCGGCCCCGGCGTCTCCGAGCCTGCCGAGTCGGCCTTGGCCATCCCTGGCCGGCCCGGGCATTTTCAGGCCCATCGAGTCGGCCTAGGCCATTCCTGGCCGGCCCCTCTCATCCCCGGCATCTCCGAGCCCACCGAGTCGGCCCTGGCCATCCCTTGCCGGCCCCTCTGGGCCCTGGCATCTTCGTGCCCATCGAGTCAGCCCCGGCCATTCCTAGCCGGCCCCTCTTGGCCCCGGCGTCTCCAAGCCTGCCGAGTCGGCCCCGGCCATTCCTGGCCGGCCCCTCTCGGCCTCGGCGTCTCCGAGCCCGCCGAGTTGGCCCCGGCCATCCCTGGCCGGCTCCGTTCGGCCCCGGCATTTCCAGGCCCACCGAGTTGGCCCAGGCCATTCCTGGCTGGCCCCTCTCAACCCCGGCGTCTTCGAGCCCACCGAGTCGGCCCCGACCATCCCTGGCTGGCCCCTCTCGGCCCCAGCGTCTCCAAGCCCACCGAGTTGGCCCAGGCCATTCCTGGCTAGTCCCTCTCGGCCCCGGCGTCTCTAAGCTTGCCGAGTCAGCCTCGAGCATCCCTGGCCGGCCCCTCTCGGCCCCGGCGTTTCCAAGCCCACCGAGTCGGCCAAGGCCATTCCTGGCTGGCCCCTCTCGGCCTTGGCGTCTCCGAGCCTGCCGAGTTAGCCCAGGCCATCCCTGGCCGGCCCCTCTCGGCTGGCATCTCCAGGCCCGCCGAGTCAGGCCAGGCCATCCTGGTCGGCCCCTCTCGGCCCCAGCATCTTCGAGCCCGCTGAGTCAGCCCAGGCCATCCCTTGGCCGGCCCCTCTTGGCCCGGCGTCTTCGAGCCCGCCGAGTCGGCCCAGGCCATTCTTGGCTGGCCCCTCTTGGCCCCATCGTTTCCAGGCCTGCCGAGTCGGCCCAGGCCATTCCTGGCCGGCCACTCTCGGCTCCGGCATCCCCGAGCCCCCCGAGTCATCCCAGGCCATCCCTTGCCGGCCCCCTCGGTCCCGGCATCTTCAGGCCTGCCGATCGGCCCAGGCCATCCCTTGCTAGCCCCTCTCAGCCCCGGCGTTTCTAGGCCCGCCGAGTCGGCACAGGCCATTCCTGGCTGGCCCCTCTCGGTCCTTAGATGTCATGGTTGAGGCTACCCCCGACGGACCCGTTGGATCAGAGCTCACCGTTGGAGGAAGGGCCGTACGGCGAGAGGACAGGGGGACTGCCCTAATGGGAGAACCATAGGTAGGCGGAGGTCCTAATGCCATTGATGGGTCGCAGATAATGACGCTGCCCAATGGTCGAGGCATTTGTCTACTAGTCGCAGGGGCCTGGTTTTCGCTATCAGACTAGGAAGACTCCTCTATAGGTCTCTTACCCTCCCTAATGGCGTTACGGTCCATAAGAAAAGAAGGGGATAAGACTAACCTGGGAGTTAAAAAGGCTCAGGTCGCAGAAGAGGAACTCAAAGAAGAAGGAAGTAGAGAAAGCAATGGTAGCGTAAAGGAAGTAGAGAAAGCAATTTTTGCGCCCCTTTCGCCCAAAGGGCAGCAGGCGCATGGTCATTAGCGCTCAAGGCGGGGGGGCATCTGATGTGGTTGGTGTAGCCACGCAGCCGTAGGGGTAATCTCGATAAAACCAGAGCATTTTTGCATCACAGCCATTCCTGGCTGGCCCCTCTCGACCCTGGCGTCGCCAGGCCCGCCTAGTCAGCCCAGGCCATTCCTGGCCGGCCCCTCTCGGCCTCGGCGTTGCTAGGCCCACCTAGTCGGCCCAGGCCATTCCTGGCCGGCCCCTCTCGGCCCCGCATCTCCAGGCCTGCCGAGTCGGCCTCGGCCTTCCCTGGCCGGCCTCGGCATCTCCAGGCCCGTCGAGTCGGCCCCGGCCATCCCTGGCCGGCCCCTCTCGGCCTCGGCGTCTCCAGGCCCGCCGAGTCGGCCCAGGCCATTCCTAACCAGCCCCTCTCGGCCCCGGCGTCCCCGAGCCTGCCGAGTCAGCTCAGGCCCTCCCTGGCCGACCCCGGCATTTCCAGGCCCGCCGAGTCGGCCCAGGCCATTACTGGTCGGCCCCTCTCGGCCTGGCATCTCCGAGCCCGCTGAGTTGGCCCTGGCCATACCTGGCCAGCCCCTTTCGGCCCCGACATTTCCAGGCCCGCCAAGTCGGCCCAAGCCATTCCTGGCTGGCCCTCTCGGCTCCAGCATCCCCGAGCCCGCCGAGTCAACCCAGGCCATCCTGGTCGGCCCCTCTTGGCCCCGGCGTCTCCAGGCCTGCCGAGTCGGCCCAGGCCATTCTTGGATGGCTCCTCTCGGCCCCGGAGTCTCCAGGCCCGCTGAGTCGGCCCAGGCCATCCCTGGCCGGCCCCTTTCGGCCCCGGCATCTCAGAGTCCGCCGAGTCGGCCCAAGCCATTCCTTGCCGGCCGCTCTCAGCCCCGGCATTTCTAGGCCCGCCGAGTCGGCCCAGGCCATTCATGGCCGGCCCCTCTCGGCCTCGGCATCCCCGAGCCCGCCGAGTCGCCCAGGCCACCCCTTGCCGGCCCTCTCGGCCCCGGCGTCTCCAGGTCCACCGAGTCGGCCCTGGCCACCCTGGCCGGCCCCTCTCGGCTCCGGCGACTCCGAGCCTAACGAGTTGGCCCCGGCCATGCCTGGCCAGCCCCTCTCGGCCCCGGCATCTCCAGACCCGCCGAGTCGGCCCAGGCCATCCCTGGCCAGACCCTCTCGGTCCCGGCGTCTCCAGGCCCGCCGAGTCGGCCCCGGCCATCCCTAGCCGGCCCCTCTCGGCCCCGGCGTCTCCAGGCCCATCGAGTCGGCCCAGGCCTTTCCTGGCCGGCCCTTCTCGGCCCCGGCGTCTCCGAGCCCACCGGGTCGGCCCCGGCCATCCCTGGTCGGCATCTCTCAGCCCCGGCGCCTCCAAGCTTGCCGAGTTGGCCCCGGCCATTCCTGGTCGGCCCCTCTCAACCCCGGCATCTCCGAGCCTGCCGAGTCAGCCCCGGCCATCCCTAGCCGGCCCCTCTTGGTGTAACATCCTGAAAACCTTGTAATCTATGACAAGTTTGTTAAAATAAAAGTCAGAAAGTTTTCTTGAAATATGGGTGTGTTGGCCTTTTGATAAATGTAAAGAGAAGAAATTTTGGAGTAAATAAGTATATTTCTAAATGTTAATGAGTCTGATTTGAGAAATTGAGAGACTTAAGTTTAATGGGTTTAAATCACAAGAAAAATCAAGTTTAGTTTGAGTTTTATCCTAAAATGACGTTTTTAGTGGTTGGAGTCGACTCTAATCAGAGTGGAGTCGACTCCGGCACGGTTTTAAACTTTCGGCACGCTTAGGAGTCGACCCCTGCAGTGCTGGAGTCGACCCCTACTTTTCAGGAGTCGACCCCTACTTCTGCTCGAGCCGACTCGCAATCTGTTCGAGCCGACTCCGCGACGGCAGGTTTTTCTGAGTTAAATCTTGAGAAATTCATATTTAATCCGTTTCAAGTCCGATTTGGATGCCGTTTGAACCGTTGGATTTCTAAAATCGAGTTCTTCAAGATGGTAAAGTCTTTTCTTAGAAATGTTACATAAAAGTATAGATTTAAGCGAAAAAGGATGATCTGGGCTATAAATCTATTAAAAAAATGCTATATCAGGGGCAAAATGGGAAAAGGCTCCGATGTCAATTGCAAATTGTGTTAAGGGCAACTTAGGAAAGAAAATATAAGGGCAAAATAGCATGGTTATAAGTGAGCCACGTGTTTTCCAAAAAGCGTGTGTTAAGAGTGTGTGAGGGTAAAAGGGAGATTTGGCATGCCTTAACCCTTAAGTTTCCTATGACTTGGTCCCCAAGTCATTAGAGAAAAAGGGGAACGTGGGTTCAGCCAGAGAAAAGAAAGAAAGAAAGAAGAGGAGAAAAGAGAGGAAAAGGAAGAAGAAGAAGAAGAAAAAGGAGGAAGAAAGAGAAAGGGAAAGGGAAGCTTGGGGGTTTGTGCTCGACTCCAGGTAAGCTATAGCTTCCCTAGATCTTGTATGACTTTAGATTTTCTAGATTTAGTGTATTTGAGGTAATAGTAGAAGTAATCTTGAGTAGAGATAGGGTGGAAGAAAATAATGAGATATTAGAGGATAGATCATGTATGCATGCATGGTTCATGGGAAAACCTCGTGTGGAGGTAATCCTAATAGCTATTGTATCTGTATGTTGACGTAGGTCAAGAGGGTTATTCCAGGGAGCCGAAATACCAGAGTTGAGTACCAGTTGTACCAGTCGAGGAGTAACCTACTAAGGTGAGTGGATTTCTCATCTAGCAATGAGAGGTTAATTTGAGCTAGTATAATGAGATTTATAGTTATGCGTATACCTACATAAATGCATGAGTTTCATGAGGGAATTTTTAATGTATACATGGCATATTTGCATGATAAAGCTTTACAAATGATGTATGAGTCATACTGAGCATCAGGCAGCTAGGGGGCTGATCACCCTTTAGACTGTACTGTAGCATGAGCATTGCACACTACTATCGAGCCGGCACCTCCTTGCGAACAGATCGTACGATGAACCCCAGAATCAGGGGTGAGTGCATGCCTAACCAGACCAGTGGGGCTGGTTGTGAGCAGCCCGTGGGGGCATGAATCATAGCTCAGTGGAGCTGATTACTATATATAGCCCGTGGGGGCAGAGAGAAAACCCGAGGTTCCAGGGTTAAGGAACAAAGCACTTTGCCAGGTGAACCGCACGGGTAAGGGGTGCTATTTGTGCGGGGATCCTGTTGCTAGTCACGCACCCGATGAGAGTTGTGGATGTCTTCCCGCTGACATCGGTGGTACCTCAGAGGCATTACACACACAGCCCAGCATCATGAGATCTAAAAGCATATGTTGTGATATAAAAAGGGCCAATGGGCCAAATAGTTATCCCGAGAGGGAGAGCTTACTTGAGATGCCAGTGGGCAAGCAGATCCTGATGGGAGTCTGGGTTGTAGATAAAGAATGCATATCTTCATATTGTAATGCATGATTTTTATTTTAATGAGTTATCTTTCAGTGAAGAGTTATTATAGAGTATTCAGTACTGATATGTTATTTGAAGAATAAGCTACATTTTATTTTATCTGATATCATGTTAAAAATGTACTTTGAGTTGTACAAGTTAAATAGTTTCAGCATACGATTGAAATTAAGAGGTTATGGTTCTCTATTTCTCCATAGTTAGATGGTTATCCAGTCACTGGGACTTAGGTCTCATCCCTCTATGATTTAAATGTTCTTTCAGATCAGTGAGTATTTCTGCCAGGATCACAAGATAAGCAGGACAGGACCCTTAGCTGGTGAAGCTTGCTTGGATGCAAGAGTGTTAAATGCTAGCCTTGTATATTGAGAGAGTGTGGTTTGATATTTGTATTTTGTATATGTGTATGTGTACAGTGGGATGTAATGATGTTTTAGACCTTTTTGGATATGAATACGAGACTTATGTTTTGGAGAAAATTATGAGCATGATGTGTGCACTTAGGATTTTAATGTCGAATGTGAATGTGATCTTGTAAACTGCCTGAGGAATGTCATGAAAAATATTATCTGAGCAGGTTGATGCTTAATGTTGATTGGGTGATTTGTGTATATAATTGAGATGAAAATGAAAAGTTTTTAACAGGATGTGTTTTCGTGTGTCTGCCACTTATGATAATTAGTTGGGGTTCTCTAGCTCTTTATGGAGCGCTACATAAAGACTAGTAAAACTCTATCCGATTACCACAAGTGTGCAGGTGTGCTGTCGGTGGCCCCAGAGAGAGGGGGAGCTGACACATTAGGACTTGAACTGCCTCGAGGGTTTCTCGATGCTCCCCGGGGGTATCCTTACGATTACGGAGCCACCGAGATCCTTTTGAAAAACTACCATAGGGTTTCTCGATGCCGATCTGGGAGTTTGACTCAGGACCGCCAAGACCGTAGGAATTGAACCATCTTGGGGGTTTTTCGGTGCCAGGCCGAGGGTTTCCTTACGATCACGGGGCTGCCGAGGTCCTTTTCATAATTTTCAAACCAAATAAAAAAGATGAAATTGAAATCTTTTCTTATATTCATTAACTAAGTACACTCACTATTGATAATATCAACAAAGGTTGTTCGCATTCCAAGTACGTGGAATTGTTTGCCCGTCGAACTCCTCGAGTCGGTATGCTCCTTGGCGAAATGCTTTGGTAACTCGATAGGGCCCCTTCCAATTTGGAGATAGCTTACCTCCTTCAGTTGGCTTAGATATCTCGGCCTTTCTAAGGATTAAATCTCCTGAGCAGAATGTCTTGAGGCGGACTAGGGCATTGAAATATTTTGCTGCTCGCTGGTGAAAGATAGCCTTCTTGAGTCGCATCCGGTCCCAAATCTCGTCGATGAAGTCAAGGTTGGCCTTTAGCTGATCAGGATATCTTCTTCATTATATGATTACTCGGGGGCTTGAAAGACTAATCTCTATCAAAATGATTACTTCAGATCCGAGGACAAGACTGAAAGGAGTCTTCCCTATAGGGATTCTTGGAGTCATATGGTATGCCCATAATACACTTGGGAGTTCCTCCATCCATTTACCTTTGAACTCATTCAATCAGGTTTCTGAGTCCCCGAAGGATGATTCAATTCATGACTTTTGCCTCTCTATTGGTTTGTGGATGCTCGACAGAAGTGAAATGATGGCCGATATTCAACTCAGTGCAAAAAGTCTTAAATGTAACATTATCGAATTGTTGACTATTGTCGGTGATAATAGTATGAGGTAGGCCAAACCGGCAGATAATAGATTTTTAGAAGAATGTCATTACCTTGTTCTCTGTAATTTTGACTAACGCCTCGACTTCAACCTATTTGGTGAAGTAGTCGATGGTGACAAGTAAGAACCTTTGTTGACCCGAAGCCGGGGGGAATAGTTCAAGGATATCCATTCCCCACTGAGCGAAAGGCCACAGAATAGAGAGCGGACTGTCACTGGATATTGGAATATCACTGACAGTTGTCGCACTTCTGGACTAGCTCAGCAGCATCTTTTCGCATAGTGAGCCAATAGTACCTCTGGCGAAGAGCTTTATGCGCCAGTGATCTGCCCCTCAGGTGGTTCCTACATATGCCCTCATGGATCTCTCTGCGTATATAGTTGGCGTCTGTAGGGCCGACACATTTGAGAAGGGGATAAAAGAAAGACTTCTTGTATAACTGCCCATTTAGCAATACAAACTTAGGGGCCCTCCACTTAAGTAGTTTGGCTTCTACAGGATCAGTGAGGAGAGTACCGTTAGTAAGATAGTGGATATAAGCATCCATCCATGTTGACTCCTGAGTCACTGGTAGAACTTCTTTCACTGTGTCAATACTTGGGAGCTTCAAATGCTCGACATTTGTTCTTCCTAATGTGTTATCCCTCGAAGTAGCTAGCTGTGATAAGGTATCAGCTCTGGCATTTTGCCTCTGAAAATATAACTGATAGTAAAATAAGCTAATGAAGAGGTCAATGACTTGACCTTATTTAGATATCGAGACATAACGGGATCTCGAGCTTCATACTCCCCGATAATTTATATGGAGATGAGCTGAGAGTCGATGAAGGCCCTAAGGTGCTTTACTCCAAACTCTCGTGCGAGCTTAATTCCGACCAATAAGGCCTCATACTCAGCTTGATTATATTGTAACTTTAAAGAAAATCGGAGAGCATACTCCAATACTACGCCCTCCAAATTTGCAAGGATAAGATCAGCTCCACTTTCTTGAGAGTTGGAGGCACCATTGACATGGAGGATCCAAGCCTCCACCGCATCTTCATCAGCATCTAAACATATCATTGGGAAGTCCTTAGGTTGCTCTTCCATTCAGGTGCATTCCACTAGAAAGTTCGCCAGCACCTGAGACTTCACGGTAGATCGGGATTGAAATGAAAGATCAAATTCTTCCAATTTGATTGCCCATTTAGCCAACCGACCTGAAGTGTCAGGACAATCCAGAACAGCTCTAAAAGGCCGGTCCATGAGTACCATGATTAGATGGGCTTAAAAGTTGGCTTGAGATGCTAAATGGAGATGATTAGAGCAAAAATAATTTTTTTGGTTCTGAAGTACCTAACCTTTGCATCATGGTGCACTTTGCTGGTGTAGTAGATGGACTTTTATGCTCCATCGGGGTCAAGGTGTACCAGAATAGAACTGACGGCCTCTGGAAAAGCAGCAAGATAAAGGAAGAGCTTTTTTCCTTCCTTTAGCTTTAATAATAGTGGTGGTGTGGACAAAAATTCCTTCAGCTCTTCGAAGGCTTTCTGATAGCTTTCCATCCACTCGAAGCTGTTTGCCTTTCATAGAGCTTTGAAGAAGGGCCGATATCTCTCAGCTGATCTTGATAAGAACTAGCTTAGAGTGGCCACTCTTCAAGTAAGCCGTAGCACCTCTTTTTTATTGACTGGTTGCCTCATGTCAAGGATAGCTTGTATCTTCTCCGGATTTGCCTCAATCCCTCGCTGTGTTACCAAAAAAGCCCAAAAATTTTTCGATGGTGATCCCAAATGCACATTTGCAAGGATTGAGCTTCATTTGGTAGCATCGGAGGTTACTGAATGTTTCTTCTAAATCGCGATATGGTTGGTGATGTAGGTGCTCTTAGTTAGCATATCATCCATATACATGATAAGTCTATTTATTATCCCAAGTTAACCATTAAAATAAATATTAATTATTTTAAATTTATTAAGAATAATACTTTTTATGGATGTTTGTAGAAAAGAAGCCTATAGATGGAAAGAGCTCGATTTTGGAGTCCAACGATGTAGACGATACTCAAATCAGGACTCTGTTTGCCCGAAAGGAAGAAAAAGATGATTTCGTATGATTCTCGGTGTAAACTAAGGTAGGTGATGTAAAATGGATGGCTGAAGAGTTTTCTCACGATATCTAAATGATCTTGAACCTGATTGACTCCAACTTTCATTGAGAGAAAGCCCTAGACAAGCTCTATAAAAGGAGGGCCTCAGGCAGTAGTCAGGGGGAGGAGTTTTCTTCAAAGTCCTTTTTATTTTTCTTTTATTTAGACCATTGTATTTAGGCCTAGAAGAGAAAATTATGGAGGAGATGCTGACAGCAGCAATGCGCGGCTAGATTCCTTCAACTTGGGATGATGATGAAACCTATAACCAGGTTATTTCTTTCTTTTATTCTTAATTTTTATGCAATAAAAATCATGTTCTTCTTCATATATCTTTTGAGTTATTTTTTGATCGAGGTTTAATCTGGCATACACGGCCTATACCCTCTATCAACGTGCCGTGATCTTAGGATACGATACGTGCCTAAGAGAGATAGATCGTAGTATGGTAGTTTAGACTCTACATTGCAAATAATTAGATAGTTTATACTTTAAGTGGATGTGCCATGATCTCCTAATACGGTCCATGCTTGATAAGAGATAAATTATTCTAATTTTAAATTTATAAAAATTATTACTATTGCAACATTAAAAAAGAAGATAAAATCTGTTTGCATGGTGGATTCAGATTCATGAGTTGCTTCTCCTGCTGTCTTAATTTCGTTAATTAATTAGTTGTTATCTTTTAATAACCGCTATTCTTAATATAATCCTCTACAGATAATTTTTTTTTTCTTTTTCGTGAAATAATTATCTTGATCTCCGAGGATACAATTTTGATTCAGCACTAGCTATAGTAGTGAGTAGGTTTTATTTTTGACCGCCAACGACATCGATCAATTCACCTTCATATTACACCCAATTTGGTCTTTAAAGACCTTATTCATCAGTTTCTGATAAGTAGCTTCTGTATTCTTCAACCCAAAGGGCATTACCTTATAGTAATAGATGCCTTTTTCGGTGATGAAGAGGAATTTTCTTCATCTATTAGATCCATCTTTATTTGGTTGTACCCAGAGAAGGCGTCCATGAAGCTGAGGAGTTCATAGCCAGATGTAGAGTCCATCAATTGGTCAATCCGTGGTAGTGGAAAGCTATCTTTAAGATATACTTTATTGAGATCGATAAAGTCGATGCAGATTTTTCAACTTTTGCTGTCCTTTCGCGCCATCACCACATTAGCTAACCAGTCTGGGTATTGTGCTTTTGGATATGGCCAGCAGCAAGCAGCTTGTTGACCTCTTTATTAATGGCTCTCTACCGCTCGGAGGAAAAAGTTCTCTTCTTTTGGTGGACAGGCCGATACTTTGGATCAACATTAAGCTTATGAGTGATTATCTTCGAAGGGATGCCAAGCATGTTCGCAGCTGACCAAGCGAAGACATCTGAGTTTGCCACAAGAAAGTAAGGAGTTGATTCTTTTTCTCCAGGGGAAGAAGCTCGCCGATTTGTATAGTCTTCACAGGATCGTTCCCTAGCGGATAGGATAATAAGTGCTCGATCGGCTCTCCCCTTCTTTTAGATTTTCTAGGATCGAGCAGCACTGAGGTCAGTGGAATCACCCTTTCCTAAGTGCTGGGAGCCATATGATAGCATAGTTGCACCAAATTTACTCCCCACACATCTCTCCAATTCCCCCACTGATGGAGAATCTCATGAGCAGACGTTAGTAGATATCACCGCATCCAAGAGGTTTAAGCCAGGCCAACCGAGGATGCAATTGTAAGCCAAGGGCACTCGGGCCACCAAAAATCTCATTAGGATAGTGCTTTGGCACGGTGGTGACCCTGCCATGATCGACAGAATAATTTTGCCCTTCACCTTCACTAAATCTCCTATGAACTCGAAGAGGGGTATGGTCACTGGTTGGAGAGAGCTAGGAAATAAGTTCATCTGAACAAAGGTATCATAAGTGAGGATGTCAGCAGAGCTTCCACTGTTCATCAAAATTCTTTTTACAAGATGCTTAGTTATTGTCATGGAGATAATGATGCTATCATCATTCATATTACCTCCCCTCGCTAATTTTCTTTCAGAAAAAGGGATTACATTTTTTATTCCCTCCTCACTCCTCAATCTTTTGGAAGGCGTAGCTGCCCCCCAGGAAAGCATGCCTATGGTGCGCTCCATCGGAGTATTATCGACGTTGGCTTGAGCAGGCGGAGGTCCTATTAGAGCTGGGATGGCCGAAGGTCCCTTCTTCTAGATAAACTTTCCGAGGTAGCCCTGCTGGATAAGCTCCTCAATGGCACGCTTCATATTACGGCAATCTTCATTGTCATGGCCATAATATCTATGAAAGCGGCAGTAACGACTCCGATCATGAGTGACGTCCATCCTCAGTGGAGGAGGATACTGGAGATAGGGCTCGCTCTCAGTCTCCATAAGGATATGAGACCTGGGGGTGAGGAGAGGTATAAAATTCTCTTCTCTGGGGATGAAGTTTTGGTGCCGATTATCTGACCGAATATCTTTCTTGCTGGATCCTCTTTCAGTATTCCTCTAAGTGAAGTCAGCTTCGTCGGCCTGAATATATTTCTACACATGACTTAGAAGCTTAGCATAAGAATTGGAAGGTCTTTTGTCCAACGAATAGGTAAAGTGAGAGGGACGAAGCCCTCGCTTCAGGGCCAGAGTGACTACAACATCATCAAGGTGGCAGACCTCAAGGGCTGCCGTCTTGAACTGGACCACAAAATCCTTCAAAAGTTCTCCTTCTTTCTATTGAACGGAGAATAAACTACCTGCTATTCGGGGGATCTTTCGATAGGTATCGAAATGTGCTAAGAAGATTTTTTTCAACTGTCGAAAGGAATCGATGCTGCGTGGGAGTAGACGAGAATACCAAGCACGAGCAGCCTTCCGAAGGGTAGCAGGGAAAGCAATACATAGAAGGGCGTCAGTTGTCCCTTGAACTTGTATAAGAGCTTTATAACTCTCGAGATGATCCAGTGAATTTATAGTGCCATCATAAGGATCCAGCTGGGGAAGATAAAACCTATGAGGAATAGGCTCTTCCATAATCCGATGGGTGAGGAGTGGACGAGTGTCATAATCCACCCCCAGTTGATTATTGAACTTCTAACTGAGCTCCTCCAACCACCAGTCTTGCTCCTCCAAACATCTCTCCATTTGGCAATTAAGGTCGCTTGCTGATTCAGAAGACGAACGGGGAGAGTGATAGCGCTGATGGCGGTGTATCCACTTGGGCTCCTTTCCCCATCTATGTTTGGAGGAGGGGCTACTCGAGTGGTGGATAGAAGATCGCAACCTTTTGAAAGTTTCTTGGTGGTGATGCCTGAATGGAGCATGACGATGGCAATGCTTTTCCGGAGAGGGTCTTCTGTAGGTAGATTGTTGATTGGCTGGGGGAGCTGTAATAAGGGGTATGGATGCTCGAGTAGCTATTGAATAGCCGCTGGCTGTTGCCCTTGCAACTCACAGACCGTGCTAACAAGAGCTTAGACTTGTTGGGTAAGAGTGGCCAGTTGTTCATGGGGAGTAGATAAGATTGGTGGCGAAGAAAGAATATGGGGATTAGCATCCGGTTGCTCAGCGTGAGAGGAATGCCCCCCAATATAATTGGCAAAAGTCTTTTGAATATGTGTCACCACCATTGTTGTTCAAGAGGGGGTGAGCTTGTTAGCTCCGAGTTATAGATCTATCCTTCTACGCCTCCCCCTATCTGATGCGTCAATCTGATGATGCCTGATCACCTTGAGCTGACGTCCTTGAGCGTCAGTGGAAGTGCCATCAAATTGCTGAAGAAGCTTTGCTCCGGCGTCAGAATCTACAAGAAGACCCGGGAATCGAATATTCCAGTGAGGACACTTCAACGCTCAAGTTAGTGATCAGAATCACAGCCGTGTGCTTGAGGAAGCTCGAGAGAGAGAGAGAGTTAGGAAGAAGATGATCCAAACTTCTTTAAGTGTTTAAGTGCTCATACCTTCATCAAGGGTCCCTCTTACCTGTTTTATTGATACTTGGGGTTGTGTAACTTGCTTTGAAAGCTTTGAAATCTCATGATGATCCACGACTTTTGCCAATGGAATGTCAGAATTAGTGGGATTTATCTGAACTAAGTGATTGGTACTTTTTATAACAGATGACAACTATTTGGGCCTATCTTGATTAGAGTCATCAATGCTTCATGATGGATTGTGACTTCTTGAGCTTATCTTGATTAGAGTCATCAATGCTTCATGATGGATTGTGACTTCTTGAGCTTGTCTTGATAAGAGTCATCAATGCTTCATGATGGATTGTGACTTCTTGAACTTGTGTCGGAATCGATAGAGTTTGTCTTATTAGACATATATGACTCAGAGATGATTGGTGGGTCCAGTCTTGTCAGAGGTGAAGGCTTGATAAGGAAGCTAAAGCTAATCATGAAAATATGATAAAATAAGAACAAGGGCCGCTCAGGAGCAGAGGTTGCTTTAGGGCCGATCATGAACTAGGGCCGCCTAAAGCCGGGGCTGCCTAGGAGCCGAAGCCACCTTGGGGCCGCTCAGGAACAGGGGACGCTTTAGGGCCGATTATGAATTGGGGTCGCCTAGGAGCTGGGGCCACCTTGGGGCCACTTTGGAACATGAGCCGCTTCAGGGCCGATTATGAATTGAGGCCGCCTAGGAGTTGAGGTTACCTTGGGGCCGCTCAGGAACAGGGGCCGCTTGAGGGCCGGTTATGAACTGGGCCCGCCTAGAAGCTGGGGCCACTTTGGGACCGCTCAGGAATAGGGACCGCTTCAGGGTCGATTATGAACTGGGGCCGCCTAGGAGCCGGGGCCACCTTGGGGCTGCTCAAGAACAAGGGCTGCTGTTATCCTAGCTACTCCCTCCGTTAGGTAATTTTGGCCATTAACCCCAACGTGATTTTTATCAGCCACATCATATCAGCCACATCAGATAACTACTTCACTTGTCTACATTTATAAACTAGGGTTTAAACTAATAACCTGGTTTAACTAAACCATTAAGCGTTCGGTTCATCATCATCTGGTTCACGGAAACTTTAAAACATCGTCCTCTTCTCCCATCTACCTGACGCCTAGCTCCAACTAAATTACGTCTGGCCATTTCCAACTCAAAAGCAGCGGCAGCCGCGATCTTCCTCCAACGACGACCCAAAACGGTGCGGGCCACCTTGAAATGGTTGGCCGGAAACCCACTGCTCCAGAGCCTTCACTGTACCGGAACAGAGACAAGATCGGCGACGACCGATCTTCCTTTTCCTAAGATCGCCGGCGTTCACTCTTTGCCGCTCGCCGGCGACAAGCTTCGGCCATATCTGCCATCCTCGGCGACTTCAATTTACAATCTCCCTCCCATCTACTAACTATGTTTTCTTCTGAAATCGAACATAGTTGAAATAGAGGCATAGGTTACTCGGCCTACCTAGTAATCGCTCAGTCCTTAACGGCGGCGATCGACGGCGGCTAGCTGATCTCCAAACTCCGGCAAGCTTACCTCACTTCCATTTCAATCTACACAGCACCCAACATCTGGATTATCATGGTTATAAAGCAACAAGAAATTAGATTTAAGGACAGAGGATTGAACCCAGTTACAGATCTGGCCTGCTACCATCTCGCCGATGTCGATTCCAACTCCGGCGAGGTCCGGCTAGGGTCCAAGAACCAGAGAGGGTGAAGTGGAAAAAGAAGGAGAAGAGTGGAAGAAAGTTCGGCTCCGATGGTTAAGTGACCCATATAAAATACTCAAGGTATTTGTAGATGGCAAGATGAAGGTTTCAAGTTTGTTAATTAGCTAAGAAAGTGAGTTTGTAGAAAATTTGTTAATTAATTAGAGGATAGTTTCTAAAATTTACTAGAAGTAGAAGGAAACAGTTGGTGATATTAAATTTAAATAATGATGAAATCAAATTATTTTTAAATTTAAACCAGTCTATTTAAATTTAAATAATGATTTAAATTAATATAAATGGGTTGGTTTGGATTTAGGTTAACAATCTCAAGAATCAAATTAAGCTGGTTTAATTAATCAGACTGTAATTCATTATTGTGGAGGAAGATTGAGCTTTACCTCTTATCCTTACGTGCGCTTCTCTTGCTTTTGGACAAAATGATGTAATCCTTTGCTTAGGTTTCGTGTGTAATTACATGAATGAAAAGTCTCGTGTATAATCACATGAATGAAAAACATAAATTTTTATGGTGCAAATATGATGGAGTATCCTTTTTCTTGAGGAGAGAGTTCTATAAGAGAGAAAGAAAGAGACATGCCCCCGAAGTCGAGAGAGAAAGCAAAAGTCTTAACTCTTTATTTGATACTGTTGCCGCCGGGATCCGTCCTCCGACTCGGGCGCGGTCGATCCTCAGGGAGTGGGGTGCGGCGGACCTGCAAAACAGGAAGCCCACACGCGGAGGGACGCTGGGGGTGGTCCTCCACGGAAGGCCCTCCGACGCTCAAGTCAGTGAGGAAGGAATCGGCGATCAACCAGACAATGGGGAGGTGGATCTCTCCGGGAGACCTCTCCAGGGGGCGGTCAATCGGAAGCTCTAGGAGGGGCAGAGCACCGACGAGCTGCCAGAAGAGAGGAATGATTCCAGAGTTTTTGTGCGTCAAGAGTCGCGTACCTGAAGGAATCTGCCAATCTGATATTTATAGACTGTCACCTGGGGACTTGAGCATCTTCTGGAAGGTTCTGGGGTTGTTACGATACGGGGATAGACAGAATCAGGCCGTTGTGGGGCCGTTAGAATCCACGCCTTGTTCGTTAAGGGATCGACGGCTGGGAGAGCTCCTTGATGTCTTGGGATCTGGGTGAGTAGACCTGGGGCGGTTACAATAGGTCTTAGGCCACGTCTCAACATGATTCCTTGCCTAAGGTGCTGCTCGGGTAAGCTTAAGCTCTCCCGCATCAGGTTCCGCGGAGGTAGACGTCAGGGCGTGGATCGCTGGTAGAAGCGGGCTACGGAAGCCCGAAAGAGGCCGAGCTACGGAAGCCCGGAAGAGGCCGAGCTAGGGAAGCCTGGAAGAGGCCGAGCTAGGGAAGCCCGGAGGAGGCCGAGCTACGGAAGCCCGGAGGAGGCCGAGCTAGGGAAGCCCGGAAGAGGCCGAGCTATGGAAGCCCGGAGGAGGCCGAGCTACGGAAGCCCGGAGGAGGCCGAGCTAGGGAAGCCCAGAAGAGGCCGAGCTACGGAAGCCCGGAGGAGGCCGAGCTAGGGAAGCCCGGAAGAGGCCGAGCTACGGAAGCCCGGAAGAGGCCGAGCTAGGGAAGCCCGGAAGAGGCCGAGCTACGGAAGCCCGGAAGAGGCCGAGCTAGGGAAGCCCGGAAGAAGACGGCGGGAGGAGGTCAGCCTTAGCCGCCTCGCACGGATATCAATGCAATGACGATTTTGCCCCCCAACACATGCCCTCCACTCCCTAGTTCGAAGCGTAGGTTCGGGCGTAGGGAGTATAAGCTCAAGTGGCGCGCCCTGGATGGGACGTCTTGGCCTAAACAGTTCATGCAATGATGCCCTAATTAATGCGACAGGGCCATCGTACCTTCGGAGGTAAGGTTCCTCCACTAGCGACGGTTGAGATTGTGCCGTGCCGTGAATCCCGATCGATATGGAGGTTTGTCGAGGCGATTCTGGACGCCTCGAATAAGACGTCCCGCCTCCCCTGGGCGGTTCCTTGGCGGAGAAGCGAAGTGACAGCCGCCCTATATATATATATAGTTATACACATGTGCGCATGTTCGCGGCGTCTTCTCACCTTGTTTTCAGAAGAGCATTGGTCTCTCATCTTCTCCAGCGTTCATCGTTTTCGCCCAGGATTTTCCTCAACCGAGATGGCGATGAGCCCTGAAGATGTGGCCTCAGAAATCGTTGCTGAGGATTTGGGGAGGATTCACCAGAGGTATGGTCTGCCCTGGATGTAGTTTTGCGGGTGCCGGAACCCGAAGATAGGGTTACTCGGGGTTAGAGTCTGGAGTCTTTATCTATGAGGATAGTTTTAAGGCGGGTCTTCGTTTTCCTCTCCATCCCTTGGTGAAGGAGATCATGACCCACTACAACATCTGTCCATCGATGGTGGCTCCAAATAGTTGGCGGAATATCGTCGGATTCATTTCGATGTGTCACCAGATTCAAGTCGTTGCAACTCTCCCCCTTTTCCGCACCTGTTACCACTTGACTCCCGGGAGGAAATCGGAGTGGACCTCCATCGGGCCCCGGAGATCTTTTAATGTCATTGCGGATAAGCCTTCTTCCATCAAGGGGTGGAAGAGCCGATTTGTGATTGCGGAGGGGAACATCGGTTCCGATTTCCCTCGACGATGGGGGGAAGTTGCGAGGGATGCGGAGACGCATCCGGCCTTATCGGCGCAGGAGGAGAGGGACCTGGATGTCCTTCGTAATGGACAGGTATTTTCGGCTAACGACCTATTATCGGAGGGGGCCCTCTTCGCAGCCGGGCTCAGCCCTCTGGATCCACAAGGTGAGTCCCTTTTTGCGCTGTGTATTTTTCTCGATTACCGCGCTTGAGTCTGAGCATGTAAATTCGGTTTGACAGCCACAAGGTTGGCGTTGTCGAGCCTCTCCAAGAGGAAGAGGGGGAAGCGCCCAGGGGAAGGTAGCGGCGCGGACAGCGGCCGGCCCGAGAAAAGGGCCCATACCTCTGCCAAAAACCCGCCGGACGTCGGAGCAGTCCCCATAGGGCCGCCGGGGGCGAAGGAGGATCCGGGGAGAATGGCCATGGCACCTGGCGCCCTCGTACTGGAGATATCGGACAGTTCGGATGAAGCTCCGCTGGCTCGTCCGACCGCGTCCCCCTTGAAAGAGGAACCTGCGACGGGTCCAGCGGAGGCGGCCGTAGTAGAGGGGCCCATTGCCCCCGCGGGATTACCACTGGCTCCAGCGGGAGAGGGGGAGATAGTCGCAGCGGAGGAAGTTCAGGGGGAGCCCCTGCTTGGTCTGTCCGCCGGGGAGTCTGGTAGCAGTGAGGTCGGGCCGCCCTCGATGGGTCAAGAGGCGGGTCAGACCGAGGACCTCGGGGGAGCCCGCGGAGGAGACGCAGGTGGTGGCGACTGGAAAGGATGCATCGGTGGAGGGAGCACAACAAAGTGGGGGTCCCACGATCGGGGCTCCCTCGAAGAAGATTTTGGGGAGGCTGGCGCTTGGGCTGGCCGAGCTATCTGAAGAGGCCCAAGCCAGGGCCCTGATGGAGGAGGCTGGGAGGTTGAAGGCTTCTCAGCTGGGGGTCGTCCAGGCCGGTCCCTCAGACGGGGCCGGTCAACCCAGCAGCTCGGAGACTAGCATTGATGAGGCGTTTTCCGCCATGATAAGGTCGGTCCTGCATCCGGGTGCGGATCCGTCGATGGACAAGTTTGCCGACCTGGGATTGGTCGATGCTGCGTTCGGGCAGCAAGGTGTAGCTGAGAGTATCCATCTCCTTCCTGCCATTGATAACACGACTTTGATGAGGATGACCCGGGACTACGCTTCGCGGGTGAGTCACTTTTCCTGTGTGACAGATGTTTCCCGATGGACCCCGTCGTGGGCGCTTATTCAGTTTTTGTCTTTGCAGAGCGTTTTGCTTTCCCGGGCGATTTGCTGGCGCCTGAGTTTGGCGACGGGGGCCAGTGTCCAGGCCCGGAGGGAGAATGTCGAGCTCCAGTCGCGGCTGAAGGTGTCTGAGCAGTTTGAAGAGCTCATGGACACGATGGACAGGAACTCGAAGGCGGCAAGGGCGGCACATCAGGCTGCCGTGGACGAGGTGTCCAAGCAGAAGCGCAGGGTGGAGGAGTTACAGGGACTCCTAGCGAAGAACAACGATGCGTGCTTGGAGTTGGCCAAGATTAAATCGAAACACTCCGCGGAGGTGGCGGCGATGCAGCGGGAACACGGAGAGAGTATGAGTCGGCTGGGGAGGGAGGCCGACGATGAAAGAAGGCGCCTGGCGAGAATGCTCGGCGAAGTGGAGGAGAAATTGAAACGGCGTGATGGTGAAATCGCCCATTTGAAGGAGAACGCTAGGTGGCATCAAGGGACGATAACTCGGATGAGTGACGAGTTGTCGCAAGCTCGTGGGGAGATTGAAGCCAGACAATCGAAGATCAGTACCCTGCAAGAGAGGGTCGAGCTGGTCGGCGCTGACAGGACAAGAGCCCGGAGTGAGGCCGAGGAGCTGGCCAAAAGGCTGGCCAGGCGAGAGGGGGAGGTATGCTCCATTTTACCCTCTTTATTTTTCTACTGGCTCCTTGCGACGCCGATTGATTTTGGCTTTTCCAGATGGCGAAGATGGGGTCGGAGATTCGGGCTCTCCAAAGTGTGCTCGCGTCTACTCGCAGCAGGAGCTCGGAACTCGAGACACGGGCTAGCGAGCTTGAGGAACAAAATATCATTTGAAGGCCCAAGTGGTCGAGGCCGAGAAGCAGACTGCGGAGGTCAAAACGCAGCACGCCATTCTCAAGGGTAGGCAGGACGCTATTAGCGTTGACGCCTTCCATCATGGGATAGAAGAGTGTAAACAGCGGATTCTCGGTGAGCGCCCGAGTGGGATCTTTCTTTCCTGAGCGCCCAAGATCCCGACGATGGCGAATCTGAAGAAGAAGAAGATGAAGATGAATATGCTAACGTGTCTGACGGTGAACCTGGCGCCGCCCCTAGTCCCAGCGAAGTTGCAGTTTCTGAGGGACGATCGCAAACTGCCGCCGAGGGGGCGAGAACATCGGAGAAGGTGAGCCTAGTCACACCTCCGCAGGTGCAACTGAGGGCTCCTCAAAGGCTGGTGCGGCTCCTAGTTCGTAGGAGTTGTTATTGTACCTTGCTTATCTGTCGTTCCTTAATAAAAGAACTTTCTGTTTTGACTCAAGTGCTGTCCTGGTTTGGCCTCATCGTCGCCCAGTTTCGCCTTGAGCGGTCTGTGGCTCGCTTGCGATCTTGGGTTATCTTTATTCCAAGACCAGGCAAACGCGTTAGCTCGGATCGACAGGCGAAATAGGCCGGCCAGGGCCGACAGGTAAAATGGATCGGCCGGGGCCGACGGAAAAAATCGGCTGGGACCGACGAACAATATAGGTCGGCTGGCGCCGATGGATAAATTAGGTCGGCTGGGGCCGATGAATAAAATAGATCGGCTTGGGCCGACAGAAGAAATAGGTCGGCTAGGGCCGACGGATGAAAATAGGTCGGCGTGGGTCGACAGAAGAAATAGGTCGGCTAGGGCCGACAGGCAAAAATAGGTCGGCGTGGGCCGACAGAAAAATAGGTCGGCTAGGGCCGATGGACAAAATAGGTTGGCTGGGGCCGACGAACAAAATAGGTCGGCTGGGGCCGACGGATAAAATAGGTTTTCGTGCTTCCTGCCATCCTGCCAGCGCCCTGCTGTCCCGCAGGCAATTCGGTTTTTACTTTACTAGAAGTGGTGATACGGCAGAGTGGGGGGTATAAAGCTGCATCAGAGCTTTCCGGAAGGTGCTCTTTTCCCATGCAGGCTACCTCGTTGCGATGCGCACGCAACCGTCCACTATTGGACAGTACTTTTTCACAGGATGATTTTCTGAGCCCGTCGGTTTTCGAAGCGTCAGCGGACGATTGCCTGTATTTACTGGCCATGATTCGGGATCAGGAGGGGATCTTCGTACATGTCCTGGTTCAGGCGGTGGGCTTGGTGCGCAGTGGGGCGCCAATCTTAAGAGACCACGTGGAGGTACTGCTTGGAAATTTAAATCTCGGGACGCGCAGTCTGGGTAGCTTTTCCTGGTCCGCTTCCGCCTATAAAAAGGAAAAGGGGGTCTCGTCTGGTTATCCCCAAAGTTTCTTTCTCGCCAGAGCTTTTACTATGCTCATTTCTCTGTTGCTACGAGTGGGAGGATCGACTTTTCCTTTCATGGGCTCCTTGCCGCCGGATAGCTGGGGCGACCGGGGAGCAGCTGGAGGATGGCTCATCCTTAGGGGATGAGTCTCGAAGATCACATGGAGAGCGCAGATGAGGGGCGCAGAGATCACACGGGGAGCGCACACATAACTCTTCCCGTGTGACCTTTGCGGCCGGTTACGGGGGGCTTATGGCAGGAGGCGTATCGACACCCCCGTAACACGCACGTACTCCCCCTTTTTCGCTGGCTTGGGTTCCCGTCCCTTCTCTGAGGGGAATCCTTGCCACGGGAGGGAAAATATGGGAGCAACCGGGGTCGGATGGTCCCCGGTTCCCTTGGCTGGGCAACGACCCGCGATCCAGCACCCCCTCCAAGGGGAGCGGGCTGGATCGTCCGGATCCTCAGAATCAGCATCCGCGGGCCATGCCTCCTTTTGGATCTTTTAATTCATCCGCCTGGGAGGACTGATTCCGTGGTTTGCCTGATTTGTCGATCCGGTCGTTGGAACATCGCAGTCGCCTAGGTCTGCTTTGGAGCAGTTGCTCGGGTTTTGAATTTATCTTTATTTTATGCATTTTACTGTTCTTGTAACGCCTGTGAGGCATTTGTAATTGATCATGATCGGCAATAAAGAGAGTTATATTTTGCGTCTCAATCTCTATCTTTTCTTGTGCCGAGCTTTTTGCTATTGTTGTTTGCGGGCGTCAAAAGCGTCTCGCTCGCCCTTAAACGAGGATCTCATGTTGCCCGAACTAATCGAGGTTCGTATGCGGCGGTGCGGAGATCATTCGGGGCAACACACCCCTACTCTGGTCGGAAACTTAGTGTTTTCGTGTTTTGCTTTTCGTAAAACCCGATTTACCGTAGGTCGGTCTTGGCCGAAGCTCAGGGAATTCACACCCCTTCTCGTCATGGTTCAAGGAATCAGTCATTCGGGATGGTCGAGTTTCGGGGAACATCTTACTTGGCCCTGCCAAGGTTCGAAGGATTTTGTAGCTCGGTCCTGCCGAGGTTTGTAGAATTTTGTAGCTCGGCCCTGCCGACGTTCGAAGAAAATTTCACTTGGCCCTGCCAAGGTTTGGAGAACTTTGTAGCTCGGACCGGCCGAGGTTCGGAGAAAATTTTACTTGGCCCCGCCAAGGTTCGGAGAATTGGTGGCTCGGCCCTGCCGAGGTTCGGAGAATTGGTAGCTCGGCCCTGCCGAGGTTCGGAGAAAATTTCACTTGGCCCCGCCAAGGTTCGGAGAATTGGTAGATTGAACCCGCCGAGGTTCGGAGAAAATCTTACCTGGCCCTGCCAAGGTTCGGAGAATTGGTAGCTCGAACCCACCGAGGTTCGGAGAAAATCTTACTGGCCCTGCCAAGGTTCGGAGAATTGGTAGCTCGAACCCGCCGAGGTTCGGAGAAAATCTTACCTGGCCCTGCCAAGGTTCGGAGAATTGGTAGCTCGAACCCGCCGAGGTTCGGAGAAAATCTCGCTTGGCCCCGCCAAGGTTCGGAGAACATTTTACTTGGCCCTGCCAAGGTTCGGAGAATTGGTAGCTCGGCCTTGCCGAGGTTCGGAGAAAATTTTACTTGGCCCTGCCAAGGTTCGGAGAATTGGTAGCTCGACCCTGCGAGGTTCGGAGAAAATTTTACTTGGCCCTGCCAAGGTTCGGAGAATTGGTAACTCGGCCCTGCCGAGGTTCGGAGAAAATTTTACTTGGCCCTGCCAAGGCTCGGAGAATTGGTAGCTCGGACGGAGCGATTCAGCCGCCGTTGCAGGCCACGGCGTTAGGTCCACGTGACGCTTAATAAAGGGGGCGCTCAAGCGGAACGGGCGGCGTGCTATCACGCTTTTATTGGCGATGCTGCTCTTTCCGAGGGGGCAAGTTATCGATCGAGCGACGGACTTCCACGTTTTCCGAGGAAGAGGGGCGTATTAAGCAGCCTGGGGAAGCGTCGAATGCGTTTAATGTGTAGGGGCGACAGATCGGAAAGTGTTCACCTGGGGAACCTCCGAACAATCTGTTCGCGCTTATCGATCTTACTCGGGATAGGGCGCGACTCTTTGGATTCCTCACGCATTAGAATGGTGACACGTGGCAAACTCTCGTGGGTCGGCGTTTGCGGCGCGGCCGATCGGGATACCTGCCTGGCGGTATAAATATGACCGAGGGGGATTGGTTTCGGCCATCCCTCGGTCTGAGCTCCGAAAAAGAATGGCCTCTCCAGCGCGATCGTCAAGTGACTCGCATTCCTCGATTAGCAGCCCGCCGCACTCGGAGGAGAGGCGCACCTCCGTAACTGTCGATGGGCTGACCCTCGCGTCGGGCCTTGCAATCAATGAGCAGCTTGCTAGGACTGCCGAGGAGTTCTTGGACGTTTCGTCCGGGAGGCGGAGGCCTCACGCCGGGTGATGGATCGGCAGGAGGAGGAGATTCTGTCGCTCCGTCAGCAGGTGGCTGACCTGACAGCACGCCTGGAGGAGTTACTGGCCTCTGGGGGTGACTGACTCCAGGGCCTCTGCCCGTTCTTGTTTTTGCTTTCTTGCAATCTCTTTGTAGTCCTCCTCCTTTTATGAATGAAAGAAGGACCTTGTTTATTGTGAAGTCCCTTTCCTTTAAGAGTTCATGGCCTTCACTCGTGTAATGAATCAGAGGGTTGGCGTGGCCCCGCCGTTTTTTGCGCGCTGACGTAGGTTCTTTGAACGACGAGTTATAGGGGTGTTATCCGAAAGATCTCCAGTGGCAGAGAGGGAAATCGCCTAACTCTGCCTGGGGCCTTTGGCCGACCACGTGGGGCCCGATGGCCTCGAGAGTGGTTTTGCCAATGGTGGCTTCTTCTTGTGTGCCGATGGTTTTTTACCCAACGCGCTCGTTTTTAAACCTGGCGAAGTCCTTCGGGGACTATTTGGGGGCCGTTCGGCTTTGGTCGAGCCTTGTAGGTTTAGACTTTTCGCTGGGGTCTTAGCCCGAATGATTTTTACCTTGCCTTGTCATGGCTCGGGGGATTCATCGCTCGGCCCCGCCGAGGTTCGGAAACATTTTACTTGGCCTGCCAAGGTTCGGAGATTTGTGCTCGGCCCAGCCAAGGTTCGCTCGGCCCTGCCGAGGTTCGGAGAAAATTTTACTTGGCCCTGCCAAGGTTCGGAGATTCTTGCCGAGGTTTACATTTTACTTGGCCCTGCCAAGGTTCGGAGATTGTTCGGCCCTGCCGAGGTTCGGCTTTTGCTCGAGGTTCGGAGATTTTACTTGGCCCTGCCAAGGTTCGGAGATTTGTTTTAAGGTTCGGAGATTTTACTTGGCCCTGCCAAGGTTCGGAGACTCGGCCCTGCCGAGGTTCGGAGATTTGTTGCTCGGCCCAGCCGAGGTTCGGAGACTTTGTTTTACTTGACCCTGCCAAGGTTCGGAGATTTTGTTTTACTTGGCCCTGCCAAGGTTCGGAGTTTGTTGCTCGGCCCAGCCGAGGTTCGGAGATTTTGTTTTACTTGGCCCTGCCAAGGTTCGGAGATTTGTTGCTCGGCCCAGCCGAGGTTCGGAGATTTGTTTTACTTGGCCCTGCCAAGGTTCGGAGATTTGTTGCTCGGCCCTGAGGTTCCTTTGACTTGGCCCTGCCAAGGTTCGGAGATTTTGTTTTACTTGGCCCTGCCAAGGTTCGGAGATTTGTTGCTCGGCCCAGCCGAGGTTCGGAGACTTTGTTTTACTTGGCCCTGCCAAGGTTCGGAGATTTTGTTTTACTTGGCCCTGCCAAGGTTCGGAGATTTGTTGCTCGGCCCAGCCGAGGTTCGGAGACTTTGTTTTACTTGGCCCTGCCAAGGTTCGGAGATTTTGTTTTACTTGGCCCTGCCAAGGTTCCTTGGCCCTGCCAAGGTTCGGAGATTTGTTGCTCGGCCCAGCCGAGGTTCGGAGACTTTGTTTTACTTGGCCCTGCCAAGGTTCGGAGATTTGTTGCTCGGCCCAGCCGAGGTTCGGAGACTTTGTTTTACTTGGCCCTGCCAAGGTTCGGAGATTTGTTGCTTCGGAGATTAGCTGAGGTTCGGAGACTTTGTTTTACTTGGCCCTGCCAAGGTTCGGAGATTTTGTTTTACTTGGCCCTGCCAAGGTTCGGAGATTTGTTGCTCGGCCCAGCCGAGGTTCGGAGACTTTGTTGCTCAAGCCAAGGTTCGGAGATTTGTTGCTTTCGCTCGGCTTCGGAGACTTTGTTTTACTTGGCCCTGCCAAGGTTCGGAGATTTTGTTTTACTTGGCCCTGCCAAGGTTCGGAGATTTGTTGCTCGGCCCAGCCGAGGTTCGGAGACTTTTTTACTTGGCCCTGCCAAGGTTCGGAGATTTTGTTTTACTTGGCCCTGCCAAGGTTCGGAGATTTTTGCTCGGCCCAGCCGAGGTTCGGAGATTTTGTTTTACTTGGCCCTGCCAAGGTTCGGAGATTTCTTGGCCCTGCCAAGGTTCGGAGATTTGTTGCTCGCCCAGCCGAGGTTCGGAGACTTTGTTTTACTTGGCCCTGCCAAGGTTCGGAGATTTGTTGCTCGGCCCAGCCGAGGTTCGGAGACTTTGTTTTACTTGGCCCTGCCAAGGTTCGGAGATTTCTGTCCAGGCAGATAACTCGGTTGTACCGAGGATTGGTAAGCAGCATCTATTTCCTTTTACGATTTATGGCAATATGGTGCATAATCGATTCACACAGGTTGCGGGAAAATAGATAACTGGCGAAGCATAAAGGACATACCCTATTGATAGTATTTGCGGAGGTTGTCCGAGTTCCACGTTCGGGGGACGGATTTCCCATCGAGATCCTGCAGCTTGTAGGTTCCCGGCCCAATGATCTCCGTGATTTGGTACGGGCCCTCCCAGTTCGGCGCCAGCTTTCCTTGCTCCAGCGGTTTGGATACAGAAGCTTTTCGGAGGACGAGGTCGCCGGGTAGGAAGGTTTTCCCCTTGACCCTGGAGGCATGGTACCGAGCCACCCTCTGTTGATAAGCAGCCGTCCTGATTCGGGCCTTCTCTCTGACTTCCTCTACCAAGTCGAGGTTGGTGCGGAGTTGCTCGTTGCTGGCTTCCTCTGAATAACTCTCCACCCGCAAAGATGGGAGGCCTATTTCCACAGGGATGACGGCCTCCGTGCCAAAAGCCATTCGAAATGGAGTCTCGCCCGTCGGAATTCTCGGGTGGTGCGATAGGCCCATAAGACATGGTGTAGCTCATCCGCCCACCTGCCTTGGGCTCTGGAGAGGCGAGCTTTGATTCCTTGGAGGAGAGTCCTGTTGGTCACTTCGGCCGCTCCGTTGGCTTGTGGGTGCCCGACCGAAGTAAGGTGGTGACGGATTCCGTGTTCCTCGCAGAATTGGCGGAACTTGGAGTTGTCGAACTGCTTACCGTTATCGGTGATTATGGTGTGGGGGAGGCCGAACCGGCAGACGATGGACCTCCATACAAAGTCTCTGGCCCGTGCTTCGGTGATTTGCGCAACTGCTTCCGCTTCAACCCACTTGGTGAAGTAGTCAATGGCGACAAATAAGAATTTCCGCTGTCCCGTCGCCAGCGGGAATGGGCCGAGGATGTCCATCCCCCACTTGGCAAAGGGCCAGGCGGAGGATATAGAAACTAGCTCGGCGGAAGGGAGCCTCTGGATGCTTGAATGTCTCTGGCAGGCGTCACAGGCTCGGACTAGATCGTCCGCGTCTTTCTGCATGGTCGGCCAGTAATAGCCTTGCCGCAGCACCTTGTGGCATAGGGACCGGCTTCCCAGATGGTTGCCGCAAATCCCTTCATGTACCTCTCGTAGAGCATAGTTCGCCTCGGATGGGCGGAGGCATCTGAGCAGCGGCATAGAAAAAGACCGCTTGTAAAGTTGGCTGTCAATCAATACATAGTGGGTCGCCTGCAGCTTCAATTTCCTGGCCTCTCTTCGGTCGGATGGGAGCGACCCTTCTTTGAGATAGTTGAGGATAGGGTCGAACCAGGATGGTTCGGCCTCGATTTGCATCACCCGATCGGCTTCCATGATACTCGGCTTTTCCAGAGTCTCCAGATGGAATTTTTGTTCAGCATCCATCGTCTCCGCGGTTGCCAATCGGGAGAGTAGGTCGGCACGGGCGTTTTCCGATCTAGGAATTTGAATAATTTCAAACTCGGCAAAATGGGGAAGTAGGCCGCGCACCTCTTGGAGATATCGGATCATGTTGGGTTCTCGGGCTTCAAACTCTCCCCGCACATGGCCGGCCACCAGCTGAGAGTCGGTGAAGGCGTTAAGCTTTTCCACCTTCAGGTTGCGGGCGATCCGGAGACCAGCTAACAGGGCCTCGTACTCGGCTTCGTTGTTGGAAGCCGGGAAGGAGAATCGGACGCCATATTCGAAGATCATTCCCTCTGGGCTGGTGAGGACTAGACCCGCACCGGAGTGATGGGCATTGGACGACCCATCGACGTGAAGGAGCCACCGAGCTTCAGGCTTTGGTCCTTCGGGATTTTCTGGGGTAGAGCCGTCTTCTGGGATGGTACACTCGAGGAGGAAATCGGCCAGCACTTGGGCTTTGATGGCCGGGCGAGGTTGAAAATGTATGTCATGCTCGCTTAGTTCGACGGCCCATTTGGTCATTCTCCCCGATGTTTCTGGACGGTGGACCACCGCCTTGATGGGTTGATCGGTGAGGACCGTCACTGAATGTGCTTGAAATAAGGCCGTAGCTTCCGGACTGAGGTGATCAAAGCCAGCACTATTTCTCAATCCTGGTGTACCTCGTCTCCGCATCGCGGAGCAGCCTACTCACATAGTAGATCGGCCTCTGGATTTTGCTTTCTTCTTTGACTAGCACCGAGCAAACTGCGCCCTCTGAAACGGCCAGGTACAGAAATAGAGTCTCTCCCGGGATCGGACTGCTGAGAAGCGGAGGCGAGCCGAGGTACTTCTTGAGATCTTGAAATGATTTCTGGCACTCAGGAGTCCACTGGAAATTTTTGGCCGATCGGAGAGTTTTGAAGAAGGGGAGGCATCTCTCGGCTGACCGAGCCACGAAGCGGTTAAGGGCCGCTATCCTCCCGGTTAAGCGCTGGACCTCCTTAATAGACGCTGGGGGCGCCATTTGTTGGAGAGCTTGAATCTTCTGAGGGTTAGCCTCGATACCCGCTGGGAGACCATGAAGCCGAGGAATTTCCCGGAATTGACGCCGAAGGCACACTTGGTTGGGTTGAGCTTCATTCCATATTTGCGCAGCGTGGCAAAGCTCTCCGCGAGGTCCTCAACATGCCGCAGCGCTTCCTTGCTTTTGACCAGCATATCATCCACGTACACCTCCATGTTCCGGCCGATTTGCTCCTTGAACACCTTGTTGACCAGCCGCTGGTAGGTCGCTCCTGCATTTTTAAGACCGAAAGGCATAACTCGGTAACAGTAGGTACCTCGGTCGGTTATGAAGGCGGTCTTTTCTTCATCTTCGGGGGCCATCCGGATCTGATTGTAGCCCGAATAGGCATCCATGAATGATAGCATTTGGTGGCCTGAGGTGGCGTCCACGAGCTGGTCGATCCGAGGGAGGGGGAAGCTATCCTTTGGGCATGCCTTGTTGAGGTCGGTGAAGTCGATGCAGATCCTCCATTTGCCATTCGACTTTTTCACCATGACGACATTTGACAACCAACTTGGATAATTCACCTCTCGGACAAAATTGGCTTTGATGAGTTTGTCGACCTCCTCTTCAATGGCTTTTTGCCGTTCTGGGGCGAAGCTTCTCTTCTTCTGCTTAACAGGCCTGTGCATCTCGTCCACATTGAGGCGATGGACGAGGACTTCGGGGTTAATCCCTGGCATGTCGGAGGCGGTCCAGGCGAAGATGTCCGCATTGCTTTGGAGGAATTGATCAGCTCGCGACGAGGCTCTCCTTCGAGTAGCGACCCGATCCTTATGGTTCGGTCGGGCCGAGCTTCGTCTAGCGGTACTTCTTCCAGTTCTTCCGCCGGTTCCCCCCGTTGTTCGGCGAAGTCCTCACGAGCGTCTAGCCCGTCAACCTCGGGAATCCTGGACTGAAGGCTCGTGACGAAACATTGCCGAGCCATGGCCTGACTTCCCCGAACCACTCCAACTCCTCGCTCGGTGGGGAACTTCATAGACAGATGTGGGATAGAGACAACCGCCTTAAGGGACATCAAGCCGGGCCTGCCGAATATGGCGTTGTATGGGGACCTGAGGTCGGTTACTAGGAAGTCGGTCTGTACAATGGTTACGAGGGGCCAGGTTCCTGCGCGGACCGTCAGGGTGACGATTCCTTCTGGGACGATGACGTCGCCGGTGAATCCCATCAGGGTGGAATCCACGGCTCGAAGGTTTTCCATGAGCAATTTCATCCTGGCAAACACACCGAGGTACAAAACGTTTACCGAACTTCCACTATCGACCAGGATTCGGCTTACATCATAATTGTTCAAGTTAAGGGATACAACAAGTGCGTCATCATGGGGGAGCTGTATCCCAAGAAGATCATCATCAGAAAAGGAAAGTTCGCCGTGCGCGCCTTCTTTGGCACCGGTGCATCACCGTCGCCCCTGGAGCTCGATCCGCCGGCCTCCTCAATCATGTTGATACGGCCAACCACAGGCGGATTTGGTGGAGGAGGGAGTTGTGGGAGCTCGGGCTGGCGATCACCTCCTTGTTGCTGCGGCTCGGGCGCCCTCCTAAACTGATCTAGCCGTCCCCGCCGGATCAACCTCTCTATTTCATTCTTCAGCTGCCAGCATTCTTCAGTGTCATGACCATGCTCCCTATGGTAGCGGCAGTACTTGGCGGGATCTCTTCGGGTCGGGTTCCCTCGGAGAGGTACTGGCCGGGGAAGTTGGCGCTCAATCTCCATGAGGATCTGCGCTCGGGGCACAGTCAGCGGAGTGTAGCGATCGAATCGCCTGGGAGGACTCCGGGAGCGATTCCTTGGCGGCAGTGGAGGGACTCTTGGCGGCGGGGCGGACTTGGCCGACGGACAGGGCGGTGTCTGTCGGGAGCTTTGGGCTCTTGCTTCTTCCTTGCCTGCTCAGCGCGGGCCACTCTCCGCGATTCCTCGACCCGAGCGTATTTGTCCGCAAGGGCCATCATATCAGACAGACATGGGGGGTAGNGCTCTTGCTTCTTCCTTGCTTGCTCAGCGTG
Source organism: Calamus simplicifolius (assembly GCA_900491605.1). NCBI lineage: Eukaryota > Viridiplantae > Streptophyta > Magnoliopsida > Arecales > Arecaceae > Calamus > Calamus simplicifolius. The sequence goes on along the minus strand of UESW01002135.1, from coordinate 164,420 downwards.
GGCCACCCTCCGCGACTCCTCGACCCTAGCGTATTTGTCCGCAAGGGCCATCATATCAGAAAGACATGGGGGGTAGCTGACCTCCATTGCCAGGTAGAAGTCGCTCTCCTTCGAAACTCCCCCCGCCAGGGCGGACATAGCCACCTCGTGATTAAGGTGGTCCACCTCTAACATGGCCTTGTTGAAACGGCCAAGATAATTTCTCAAGGACTCCCCCTCTCTCTGCTTGACTTCAGAGAGGGAGTCGGATCTTCGTCGATGGCGGCGGCTGCTGACGAACTGGCCAATAAAAAGGTGGCTCAGCTCGTCGAACGATTCAATGGAACCCGGTTTTAAGGCATTGAACCAGGTTCGGGCGGATCCTCTGAGGGTGGATGGGAAGGCTCGGCAGAGGACCGCATCAGATGCTCCGTGGAACATCATTATTGACCGGAAGCTACTGAGATGGTCGTCCGGATCAGTGGAGCCGTGATAGGGCTCGACGGCTGGCAGTTTGACGTGGGAGGGAATCACTTCCTCCATGATTCCCTTAGAGAAAGGGATGCCCTGCTCTGCCTTGGGCTGGGGCAGATGGGTCTGCTTGGCGGCGTCCAGCTCCTGACGCATCTCCTGGATCTGACGGCGGATCTCCTCCTCACCGGCTAGAGGAGGGGCCGGGCGCGAGAATTGTAGGGACGGCGTGGAATCATGGTGAGATGTCGCCGGAGAGAGGGAGCGGGCTCGCCGAGATCTGGGAGGATCTCTATCATAACCGGTTCGAGGGACCGGTTTGTCCCCCCTGGGGCGATGTGGGGGATCCGCTGATTCATGCGGGTCAGAGGAGGAGGTCGCCGGCGAGGAAGAAATCGCCGCCTCCTTCGGGGGATGTGAAGCAGGAGGAGCTGCAAGGCGCTCCTGAACCAGGTGGGTAAGGGCCTGAACTTGTTGGACCAGCGTAGCGAACTGGTCTTGGGTCACCGGATAGCATGCAGCGACGGAGTTTCGACCGGTGGGGGTTGTGACGCTGCAGCGCCAGTCGGATCAGGCCTCTGGGAAGCGACCTGATCTTGGGCGTCAGAGGTTGCTCTCCTCCGGTTGGCCATTGGAGAGGTTCTTCTCCGGATTTAGATCCTTGTCTCCTTTCTTCAAGTTTTAATGGGACTTGAGACCCTTCCTCTAGCGCCAATCTGTTGCCGCCGGGATCCGTCCTCCGACTCGAGCGCGGTCGATCTCCAGGAAGAAAGGGGGGGACCTGCAAAAGAAGTCCACACGCGGAGAGACGCTGGGGTGGTCCTCCGCGGAAGACCCTCCGATGCTCAAGTCAGTGGAGAAGAAATCGGCGATCAACCAGACAGTGGAGGAGGTGGATCTCTCCGGGAGACCTCTCCGGGGCGGCCAATCGGAGGCTCTAGAGGGCAGGAGCACCGACAAGCTACCGGCGAGAGCAGGAGAGTGAGAGTGGGGGCGCAAGCGCGCAAGTGTGCGTACAGAGTTGCGTACCTGAGGGAATCTGCAAGTCAGATATTTATAGACTGTCACCTGGGTCTTGAGCGCCTTTTGGAAGGTCTGGAGGTTGTTATGATACGGAGAGGGACAGAATCAGGCCGTTGTAGGGCCGTTAGAGTCCGTACCCTGTTTGTTCAGAGATCGACGGCTGGGAGAGCTCCTTGATGTCTCGAGATCGGGTTGAGTAGGCCTGGGGCGGTTATGATAGGCTTTAGGCCACATCCCGATATGATTCCTCGTCTGGGATGCCGTTCTGGTAGGCTCGGACTCTCCTGCGTCAGGTTCCGCGGAGGTAAGTGTTAGGTTGCATATCACAAACGAAGCCGAGCTATAGAAGCCCGGAGGGAGCCGAGCTACGGAAGCCCGGAGGGGCCGAGCTACGGAAGCTCGGAGGGGAGCCGAGCTACGAAAGCCCGAAGGGAGCCGAGCTACGGAAGCCCGGAGAGGCCGAGCTACGGAAGCCCGGAGGGGAGCCGAGCTACGAAAGCCCGGAGGGAGCCGAGCTACGGAAGCCCAGAGAGGCCGAGCTACGGAAGCCCGGAGGGGAGCCGAGCTACGAAAGCCCGGAGAGGCCGAGCTACGGAAGCCCGGAGGGGAGCCGAGCTACGAAAGCTCGGAGGGGACCGAGCTACGAAAGCCCGGAAGGGCCGAGCTACGGGAGCCCGGAGGGGCCGAGCTACGGAAGCCCGGAGGGGCCGAGCTACGGAAGCCCGGAAGGACCGAACTACGGAAGCCCGGAGGAGCCGAAGGGAGGAGGTTAGCCTTAGTCACCTCGCACGGATATTAATGTAATGACGATTTTACCCCTCAACAAAATATATAATCTTAGATAATCTAAAGATATCGATCAATTAAAATATGAGAATAATGACAAGAATTTTTGAAAGCTGTCACGCCCCGGATCCAAAAAGTTTGAGCTAGGGTGACAACCCGTCGCATGCCGGGCATGCAAGGCGTCCCAAAATTTACACATCGATCATTATAAGGCAATAAGTATAATAAGTCAATCTAAATCCCACTACAACAAATATACTGTACACCGACGCTAAATATATCATTTACTGACGCTTTATAGCGTCGGCAAATAAATTCACGATGCTTTTACACGCGTCGGGTAGCTTGGGGTGGAGACGGAATATTCCGACACTTTTAAAAGCGTCGGGAACTGTTGTTCCATGCCAACGCTTTAAAGCGTCGGTAAGATTTTCTATTAACGGCGCTTTAAAGCATCGGAAATCGATAATATTTCCGACGCTTTAAAGCGTTGGAGTTTTACTGACGCTTTAAAGCGTCGGGTTATTTTTTTCTTGCCGATGCTTTTTAAAAACATCGGGAGAACTACGTCAAACGCTTCCGACGCTTTAAAGCGTCGGCAAAATGTAACATTTTTTTTAAATAAAAAAACTGAAAAAATTTTATTAAACCTGTGCAATTAATTAAGATCAAATTTTAAATTAAACCGGGCAATGCAATCATAACAAACAAAATCACAAATCACATTATACACATTCTTCACGTCCAAAATAAAAGTTCAAATATAAATTTCATTACATCAAGTTCAAATATAAATTTTATTACAATTTAAAGTTTCACAAAATTTAAAAATACATGAGATAAAAGATATAAAATAAAAATAACGAGGTCAATGATCTGCAGGAGGAAGGTCGTCACCCTGTCCGCGAGGATCTGATACTCCAGAAGCCTATAAGAAAAATTAAAAATATTTAATTTACAAGACTATATATGAATATTAAATAAATAGTTAATTTAATATAAAAATATATATTGAATAATATATGTATTTACCTGATGAGGAACAACCGTTTGAATGAGAGATGTAAGCTGCTCAATGTGATCTCTCATGGAATCAATCAATGCTCTATCGGCTGCACTCCTCCGATGCATCTCCTCCATCGCAACGGCACTAGACCGTTGCATCTCCTCCATCGCAATGGCATTCGACCGCTGCATCTCCTCTAACGCTACAACACTCGACCGCTGCATCTCCTCAATCGCATGCTCAAGTCTGCGAACACGTGTATCATGAACAGCATCTGCAGCATCACGCGTAAGTCTACTCACATCAGATAACTGAGTGGGGGTAACTCCAACTCCATAACCCCTCACTCGACCATATCGCTCTGGCCCCATCAACTCTATAAACACCTCGGCCTCGATGCGACTACTCTGCGTAGATGCTGTAGAGTCATCGACACACTCAGCAACAAGAGATGCAGCTCTTTCCTGTATTAATTTAGAAAAATTAGTTAGATCTTACTGAATAAAATAATCAAATTAAAATTATTGTACGAAATAATTTGTAATAAATAATTACATATAAATCCCTCGACTCATCCCGGACAAAAGTACCATCATGGTGAGTATGAGTCATCCGGTAAAACTCCACCACACCGGGTTCCCTCCCATGCTCATCCATCTACAAAAAAAAAAATACAATTTATAAATATTTGAACCAATTTATAAATAAATTATACAATTCATTTTGATTTGTAAAGAGGGACTATAAATTATTCAATGAGAGTTTCAACGATAGTTTCAACATAATAAGTAATTATTCAATTGTTTCAACTAGAGTTTCAACGAGAGTTTCAACATAATTCTAAATTATCAATTATGTTTCAATGATAGTTTCAATGGGAGTTTCAACGATAGTTTCAACCTTATAAGTAATTATTCAATTGTTTCAACAGAGTTTCAACATAATTCTAAATTATCAATTATGTTTCAATGATAGTTTCAATGAGAGTTTCAACGATAGTTTCAACATTATAAGTAATTATTATGTTGTTTCAACGAGAGTTTCAACATAATTCTAAATTATCAATTATGTTTCAATGAGAGTTTCAATGAGAGTTTCAACGATATTCAGGAAATATTCCCTCTTATTCTCTATTTCAAACACTACCTTAGTTTTTTTGGCTTGTCAATTCGAAGTGGTTAGGTAATATGTTATATCTATGAGTAGGGTTGTGACTTTAGTGTATTAGGCATATAATAGCATCAAATAATCTAGTACCTGTCTTGCTATTAGTAAACATGCAGTACCTGAGTTTGATGGATGTGCTTCCTATCTATCTATGGTGGAATAATTGGATTTCAACACAAGCTTGGAAGGCTTGGCATGAAATACAGGACCAAGAGCCAATTAGCTAATCTTCTGCACTACTTTAATGTAATTGAAACAGAGAGAGACGTCAAAACAATTGGAAATTTGTTTTCCATATATGATATAACCTTATGTTGTCAATCTATTTATTAGATTACACTGAGGTTTTAGTTCAGAGTAACTTGAAAAAGTAATTAATATACGGAGCTGTTTCTGAGTGAGTCGCTACCCCAGAATACAGAGAGACATCAACCTTCTTAGCTGATCAATTGCAGAATTTATAACTTGATAGCAAGATATTGCTGATACAATGAATTTTAAATTACTCTACTCAGGTTACCTGCCAGGAAGGTTGTATGATTTAAATGTATCAAAATATGGGAACCAAGATGAGCTGAAGTCACTCATCAGTGCATTCCATGGCATATTCACTCATCAGTGCATTCATTGTCACCTTCATTATTATCTTTCGATGCTAACACCTTATCCAGTTGCATATAACAAAAAGAACTTGCAGTTAGGTTGACAAGTTTAACTTAGAAGAACAGAGAAACAAAAAGGTTCTGACCTCAAGCTCATTTTCAATGATGTCTACATCAGCAGAATTGATCTCTTTCTCCCTGATAGCAGGTTGAATTACCAGTTTGAAAACTCATGGTATACGAAGCAGAATATTTTTCATAAAATCAATTAATTACATCTTAAGAATCTTGAAAATTATGCGAATAAACATAAGACCACTTCTGATGAAAAATTTGTAATTTTCAACAGATGGGTTCAAATGTACCAACCTATCTTTTATATCCATATCCATTTGATGTATATAACCTATAAATGGTGCCACTTCATCTCCAAAATTTTGGTTGCTGTGGACGAACAAGATTTTTAAATTTCAACTGGCAAATTATCCAGTAGGGAAATGCCGGATGCATAATGTTTTTCATACATAACATCAAAATGTGGTCAGTTGATGCAAGATCACACCTGATTTGGATTGACATGCTAGTTTGTTGATGTCCATTTCTCATATTTTTAAACAAATATTCTACTCCATGCAAAGAATCGAATCCACCCGAATGGTGCCTTTTCTTGCATCTAAGTTGACTGTTCTCTATCATGCCCTTACTTAAGCCAAATTGTGACAAATATCTCAGAATTTTAATATTCCTCTAATAGACCAGCCTAAAAATTATCAGTAAGCCTCATAAGAAATTGGATTGCTTGGACTCAGCTTCAAAACATGGTGCAGTGTGCATAAACACTTACAGTTAAAATGACAGCCTAGAACGGAACTAATAAATCTCTCACTAATTCAGACAGTCCTAAACGTTAGCAATGGCTATACTTCTTAGGTTTAAGCAACCTCCTCAAAACATGCACCAGATTTCTTCAGAAGTTGACAAACTAACTACAGATCATGTACAGGGGAAGTTTGAGATAGTAGTACACTCAAAAAGTATACTTCAAATACAAGATACGTTTACAAATATACATCTTGCCAAGCATTCATGAATCACAATCCTCATTATCAACCTTGCTTTAGATACAGGTAGAATACACAATCAATTGTTGCTTCAGAAGGCCAAGCTTTAGGAGAACTGGAAATGACACTTAAACTCCAAAAGCAACCCCCAAGAAAGGGTACAGGAAATGTTTGAGATAGCAGTACACTCCAATGTATACTTCAAATATGAAGATATGTATGGAAATATAGTTCTTGCCAAGAATTCAGGAATCACATTCACATTATTAACCTTGATTTTGATACAAATAGAATACACATATCCATTTGTTGGATCAGATAGCCTAGTTTGAAGAACAGGAATCACACTTGAACTACAAAAAGAACCCAAGCCCTTTAAAATGACAATAAGAGTGAAATCGTAACAAAATGGTCCAAATAACATGGGAACTGGTATATACTGTTATTTGATATATAGACTACGATAGAACTTTGTAAAGAGAACACAATGGTATACACAAGGATGTTTTGAGCTTGCGAAAGTATGCTGCCAAGGTTTTGATGTTGATTGACAATCAATTGTACATAAAACAGAGAGCTGTCAGCAATCTGAGTAGATCTGGAGAGAATAAATTTATTGAAATGTGAATCCTGAAGTCATCAAAATTGGTGATATTTCTATTATGTTTATATACATGTAGCTCCAGTTCTCTAATATGTTAGGCATACCCATGACCCACCATAGGATAATCGGTGCCTACCATAGCAGTTGCACTTCAGGGCAGGTGATATTTCAAATTTGCTTTCTTCGTCAAATGGATTTACTACTTTCAGCCATGCTTTCTCCATTTTTCTTGTCCACCATCCTGACCAGGCAACACAAATTTGTGGTCCTGCCTAACTGAGAATGTTTCTATCCTTCACTCACAGTGTTTCTGTATGTAACCTTTAATATTATGGTGTCTTCCCATATCAAACCAAGTTCTCTTATTCATCTCAACACCCACATTTGTGCAATGTTCAACTTATATAAAGCATTGGCTTCATGGTAGTTAGGATGCTCATTATAGACCTTTGAAATTCCCACTGAAATTTCATTGGCTTGTAACTGCTACATGATGAAAGAAAATACCAAGGAACTTCTTGTAATTACTCCAGATGCTATGAACATAATTAGTTTAAGTATTTATGACATATAAATGAACATAATTAGTTTAAGAATTTATAGTTTGAGAAACATACGAATTGTTGCCTGATTCGCGCATAACTCTTGGATCCCGATGTATGGGGAACAGACAGAGATGCTCGTGCAGCTTTACCAATATTAGAATATGTCTGCAAAATTAAATAAATATTTTAATAGTGTCTTAAAAGATTAAATAACAAGAATATTAAGTAACAAGATACCTGTCCCTTCTCGGAGAACCAATAATGAACCAACTCTATCCACTGATGAGGGGGTACCTCAGGAGGACAAGTACCAACTACCTGCTCCTCGGTCATACCCGGCAGCTTGTACTTCGTCTTCAAATATGACTTATATTCTTTCCATTTCCGGTTTAGAGACTTCAGTACAAACTCATTAGCGGATGGAGGAAGTGCAAACTTGCCCTGCAAAAGATAAAATATTTCAACTGTTCAAATATAAAACATGTCATAATATACATAATGTTTGATGTTTAGATTCTTTTGTTTACCTGCACAACTCGTAGAATCTCAACTTTATATGACGGAAGCATATCATTCCATTTTGCATAACTCAATGGACAAAGCTGATGCCTCCGTGCAACACTCCCTAAAAAGGAACTCAATAAGCTAAAGGCTTTTTTAATTGGCTGCCCCAGCCGATTGCACTCAATTACGATCTTATCACCATCACGCATCTGCCATACATCTCGTACTCCCATGGCCCCACGTCTGCATGTAATCCTACCAGATCCGTCTGCATAAAAATAGATATAGGTAAATTATAGTAAAAGCGTAAAGAAATTTTATAGAATCAAATAAAAAAAATTACCTTGAATATGAAGCTCATCGTCTCTTACGCCGACAACAGGATCATGATGCCCCGAGGATGACGGACCTGCAGTAGACTGATATGCCTCTGGAATAGATGCAGCATCCGGTAATGACGAAGGACCAGCATGATCCTGCTGTGCTGAAGTAGAGGGGTCGGCCTCTGTCCGTGAGCTATGCATAATGTCACCTATCATTTACATCAGAGTCAAAGTTAGTAAAAAATAAATATAACTTTAAAGACTTAATTATTACAAAATTCAATACATTGCAAAATTTAGTACCAATCAGAATCAAGCATTATCATTTGTTGCAAAATCTGTCCTAACCAAGGATACCGTAGCATGTACGTCATCAACCGGCACAAAATTGAATGGCATGGAATGCGTATAAGTGTCATCGTCTTCATCCTCTTCTAGCTGCTTTCCATATCATATAAGTCCCTAGGTTTGTTTTAATAACAATAGCCCAATCTTTATCTTTTGCATCTTGTATAAAAAATACTTGACGAGCTTGAGAAGAAAAAATGAATGGATCATCCTTCAATAAGACACCAGTATGTATCAACCTTGTAAAATTTACAAGTGTAAATCCATTTGTATCTTTTTTCAAACCCCTTGATGAGTTTATATCTACCCAATCACATCTAAATAATATAACTTTAAAGACTCCATAGTAATCCAACTCATAGATATCATTTAGTGCACCATAATAAGTTTTTCCATCTGCTTCCACCATAACACCGCTATTTTGTGTTTTCCTAAATTTCTCACGATCTTTAGTATGGAATTTAAAACCGTTGATTATGAAACCACTATATCTATTGACAACTTTGTTAGGTCCTCGAGCCAGGGCTATTAATTCAGCTGACAAATTTTCTCCATCATCGTTGATACCTAAGAAATAATAAGGAATGTTAATAGGTTATTTGATGTTAAATCAACCAATATATTCTCGAATTATATGTCAAACCTGTTTTGAAAGCCATGTAGGAAATAACTCGACTAACCATCGCTGCTCAATCCTTGGATTAGGTCGAGTGCTATGGTTAGCTTGCCGTTGAGACAATAAAAATTCGCTGCATAAAACATATTTTGTTCATTTAGAGCAAAAAAAAAAAAAGATATGATATCTTACTCTTGAAATGCAATAAATCATACTAACCTACGATACTCAGATATCATTTCACTATGGAGTAACACATAACGATGTGCTTGTGCCATTGATTTATGATCCAATACAATAGTTTCAGTTTTTCCCATTACTCTACCTGCAGTTGAGAACTTATACAATTCTGCATTATCAACAAAATCACCATACCGTTGAGGTCTATTAAACACTATCTCTACACCTTGAAGATATCTTGAACAAAATATCAAACACTCTTCAGCAATATATCCTTCTGCAATCGAACCCTCTGGATAGGCTTTGTTTCGTACATAATCTTTCAATCGCATAAGGTACCTACAAGATAAATAAATTTCTAAACATAGCATAATGATGATGCTACTTTTGGTAGAAATTATGGTATACCGGTCATTAGGATAAATCAGACTATAGCATACCTCTCAATAGGATACATCCATCTATAATGTACCGGTCCGCCAAGCTTGACTTCCGAAGCCAAGTGAATGGGTAGATGTACCATAATAGTAAAAAATCCAGGAGGAAAAATCTTTTCCATCATACAAAGTGTAATGGTCACATCAGACTCCAACTGATCAATCTCTTCAGGATCAATAACTTTTGAACATAATGCCTTAAAGAATGATGATAGCCGAATTATAACTGCAAGAACTTGTTTAGGCACTGATGATCTTGCCGCTATTGGTAAGATATCTTGCATCAATATGTGACCATCATGACTTTTGAGATTAGAAATTTTCATATCTTTAAGATGCACACACCTTGAAATGTTTGATGCATATCCATCAGGTACTTTAATATTTTTCAATACTGTAAGAAAATTATTTTTTTCTTGAGGAGACATTGTATAAGATGCAGGAGGCAAATAAATTCTATCATTAGCAAGCATTATAGGATGAAGCTCCGGTCGGATACCCAATTCCTTTAAATCCAATCGTGCCTTCATGTTATCTTTGGTCTTTCCATCAAGATTCAACAATGTTCCAAGCAGATTATCACAAACATTCTTCTCTATGTGCATGACATCAAGATTATGTCGAATCAGATTATGTTCCCAATAAGGTAAGTCAAAAAAGATACTTCTTTTCTTCCATATATGTTTGATAGGCTGCTTTGTGGATGGTATCTGTACATCTTCCTCATTTTCTTTTTCCAAAAAATTATCTGGATCTTCAAATATCTGTGCATTCATACTACCAATTGTCACTTCTTCTTGATCATTCCTTCCTCTTTTTTGAGAAGACTTTGAGAATTTACCATATTTGTAACTGATGGAATCAATTTGCATACGAACATTAGTTCCAGACGGTGGAATAGGTGCATATCCCAACTCTATGGTACCATCAAATAAATCTTTCTGAAAATGAAACGGATGATTTGATTCTAACCATCGGCGATGTCCCATATAACAAAATTTTCCTCCATGTTTTAACCAATTTGAATGTGTCGAATCTGCACAACAAGGACATGCAACCCTTCCTTTTGTACTCCAGCCAGATAAATTGGCATATGCTGGAAAATCATTAATAGTCCACAACAGAGCTGCCCGTAGTTTAAATGTTTCACCATTTGAAGCATCAATTGCATCGACACCTTCCCATAACTGTTTCAATTCCTCTATTAAAGGCTGTAGAAAAATATCTATATCATTTCCTGGACCCTTATCACCTGGAATAACCATTGACAAGATAAGTGATGATTGCTTCATGCACAACCATGGTGGTAAATTGTATGGTATTAGAACAACTGGCCAAGTGCTATATGTAGAATTTAGAGTGCGAAAAGGATTGAAGCCATCTGAAGCTAAACCCAAACGAACATTACAATATCAAAGGCAAAATCAGAATGCCTAACATCAAAAGCTTTCCATGCTAAACTATCTGCTGGATGTCTCAACATTCCATCCTTTGTACGCCCTTCATCATGCCATCTCATTAATGAAGCTGTTTTCGATGATGAATATAGCCTTTTCAATCGAGGAATAAGAGGAAAGTAACGCAGTACCTTCGCTGGTTTTTTTGTTTTGTTCGTTACATCATCCTCATCCTCTCCACATCTCCATCGTGAAGATCCACATACATTGCATGACTCTCGATCAGCATTTCCACCATGATATAACATACAGTCTTTTGGACAACTATGGATCTTTTGATATCCAAGATCTAATTTGTTGACAACTTTCTTTGCTTCATAATAAGAGGATGATAAATCAATGCCTTCTGGAAATGCATCCTTTAGTAATTTAAGAAGCATGGTAAAACTCTTTCCTGACCATCCATTCATATATTTTATATGGAATAAATGTATAAGAAAAGAGATCTTAGAAAATTTTAAACAACCCGGATATAATTGTTCATCAACGAATGTTTGTTCCATAGATGTAGAACCATCACATATTCCATCCGTTTCATGTATATTAGTTGATCCCACAAAGTTTTGAACACCATGTCGAAAAGCATCTCTGATTAAACCTGTCATATCATCTCCTACAAGGTTATCTTGCATATTACCAGATCCAAGATCAGACGAGGAGGGTTGATTACTTGATAATGGCAACGTACATTCTCCATGGAAAACCCATACAGTATAACCTCTTGAAAAACCATTCCATATCAAATGTTCTTCAACGGTTTGTGGATCTAAATAAGAATTGTTAACACATTGCCGACACGGACATGAAATCTTTCCATTCAAACTACCTTTATCCATACCAAATTTAATGAACTCACTGTTAGGGTTTAGACTTGATGAATAGCAATGGGATTCCCCGTTGAACAAGAACTAGAACTAAGGATTTCTAATCCTGTTAGGTTTAGACCTTGATGAATAGCAATGGGATTCCTCGTTCAACAAGAACTAGAACTAAGGATTTCTAATCCTGTTAGGTTTAGACTTTGAAAAAAGGAGGAAGATGGGGAGGAGAAAGAAAGGGCTGCCGCCCTATGAGAGAAGGGAATTTTGGGAGAAAGAATCTGTTCTCTATTCCATCCAAACCCTAGAGACTAGAGTTTAAATACATCCACGAAGTGGGCCAGGCCCAGACTCAACAAAAAAACTCCCATGGACTAATCCAATGAGATTAAACTATCCCCAAGCCCGTGTACACCCGTGACTTGATTTAATCTCAACCCTTGGACTCAAAACCCAGCCCAATACAAGTTAGCCCACCTGGGCCTTGATAGCACCACACCAGGCCCAACAATCTCCACCTTGGTGCTTTCAAGGCCTCAGCACGTCCACTGTGTCCATCAGCTTTAACAACGAAATACACTTTTGAAAACTGTCCCGTGGAAGAACCTTAGTCAGTGCATCTGCTGGATTTTCTTTGGTGTGTACCTTCACCAGCTCCACCTCACCATCTTCCACCAGCTCTCTGATCCTGTGGTATCTGAGGTCAATGTGCTTCGTCCTGGCATGATAGACTGCATTCTGCGCAAGCATCAGAGCACTCTGGCTATCACTATGCACCTGGACAACCTTCTGATCAGTCCCATCTCCAGCATCAAGCCCTTCAGCCAAAGAGCTTCCTTTGCTGCCTCTGTGATACCTATGTATTCTGCCTCCGTGGTAGATAAGGCTGTGATGGGCTGCAAACATGATCCACGATACTGGACCACCAAACAGGCTGAACACAAAGCCTGTTGTGGATCTCCTAGTGTCCACATCTCCACCAAAGTCTGCATCCACATACCCATATAACTGCCCACGAGCCTCCTTGGATAAGTTGGATCTCTCAGCATCTTCTTGCTGTCCATAGCAAATACCAACCCCAACTATACCTACCAAGTACCTGAAGATTCCCTTCAGTGCTCCCTACCAGGCTGCGCCATGAACCTGCTCACCTGGCTCACTGCATGGGCTATGTCTGGCCTACAACATACCATGGCATACATAAGGCTCCAACACCAGAAGCATATGGTACCTTCTCCATCTCCTGAGCCTCCACCTCAGTCTGTGGTGACATGATCTTCGATAAGGAAAAATGTGCTGCCAAAGGTAGTGCTGTCGGTTTGGCATCCTTCATCCCATATCGCTCCAGAATCCTTTTAATGTAGCCACCCTGACTCAGATGCAGCACACCCTTGGATCTATCTCTGATGATTTCCATCCCTAGGATCTTCCTGGCTGGCCCCAGATTCTTCATCTCAAACTCCCGAGACAAAGCTATCTTCAGTTCCTGTACAGCCTTCTTACTCTTGCATGCTATCAGCATGTCATCTACATACAAGAGTAAGTACATCCTAGACCCATCATCCATAGATTTAACATACACACAAGAATCATACTCACACCTGAAAAGTCCAATGCTCCTAACATAAGTGTCAAATCTCTTGTACCACTGCCTCGGCGACTGCTTCAGCCCATACAGAGATTTCTTCAGCAAACAGACTTTCCCATCTGATCTTGGTTCTCTAAACCCTGGTGGCTGCTCCATGTAGATGCTCTCCTCCAAATGACCATGGAGGAATGCTGTCTTCACATCCATCTTCTCCAGCTCCAAGTCCTGAGCTGCTACAATACTCAATAATAGTCTGATGGAAGTGTGCCTGACAACTGAAGAAAATATCTCACCATAATCGATGCCTTCTTTCTGAGAGTATCCTTTGGCCACTAGTCTTGCCTTATACCTGATACCCTCTTGTTCTGAAGCTCCTTCCTTGCACTGATAAACCCATTTACAACCAATGGGTTTCTTTCCTTGTGGCAGCTGGACCACCTGCCACGTATTATTGCTGTGAAGAGACTGCATTTCCTCTGCCATAGCATGGATCCACCTATCTCTATCCTGACTTTCCATAGCCTCCTCATAGGTGAAAGGGTCTCCATTCGCTGTCACCAGGGCATATGACAACGAATCCTCAAAGCCGTATTGAACTGGTGGTCGCACGTTCCTCCTGGGCCTTTGCTGTGCGATCCCAGTATCAGTCCCCTGTCCAGCTGCATCCTGCTGAACTCCCTGGCTTCTACCCCCTCTGTCAGTCCTCTCCACCTGAATCTCAAATCCTCCTGGTCCACTAGCAAATGGCACAACTGTATAGGAGGTTGTCTGACTAGTGTTACCGTGTTCTACCTCCTGTAGTACCTACTGTGCATCCATGCCACTTCTGTTCTGGAGGATTGAGCTCTCATCAAAGGTTACATCTCTGCTGAAGACAACCTTCTTCTCCAAGGGTCCCATAGCCGATACCCCTTGACTCCTCGCGAGTAGCCTAGGAACACCATCTTCTTAGACCTGGCATCCAACTTACTCCGCCCCCAGCTCCAACATGCACATATGCTGTGCATCCAAACACCCTTAGATGGTTTAGGCTTGTCTTCCTTCCAGACCATATCTCCTCTGGAATGTCTCCATCTAACCTGGTGTGCGGTGACCGATTGACCAAGTAGCTAGCTGCATCTACTGCGTCAACCCAGAACATCTTTGGAAGCCCTGCCTGCAGCCTTAAGCATCTTGCCTTTTCCAATAGTGTTCTGTTCATCTCTCAGCCACCCCATTCTGTTGAGGAGTTCCCATCACCGAGAAGTGCCTTCTGATGCCCCACTCCTCACAAAAAATCTGAAACTCCCTGCTGGTGTATTCCCCGCCATTATCAGACCTCAGACACTTCACACTTTTACCCTGCTCCTTCTCCACCTCAGCCTTCCAGATTTTGAACTTGGTGAAGACCTCTGATTTCTCCTTCATAAAGTAGATCCACAGCTTCCTTGAGAAATCATCTATCAGGGTCATAAAGTATCTGGCCCCATTCCTTGCAGTAACTGGGGCTGGTCCCCAGACATCTGTGTGTACTAACTCCAGGGGTTCAGCACTCCTAGCTGTGCTGACTGAGAACTGTACTCTCCTCTGCTTTCCCATCTGACAAGGCTCACAGATTTCCATATCTCCGCTACTCAAGTCTGAAAGCAGACCTCTCTTGCTCAGTTCTTTCATCCCCTTGTCTCCCATGTGGCCCAGACGGTAATGCCACATCCTGTACACATCCTGGGGATCTTGCTCCACAGCTGCCACCTCAGATTTCACAGTCATCACAGAGCCCTCCATCTTGTATAGATTATTTTCCAGCTTCCTCCCTCTCATCACCACCATGGCTCCATTGGAGATGTTCAGAACTCCACTCCTGGCACGACTGCTGAAGCTGTATCCAGTCCGCTCCAAGTACCCCAGTGATACCAGATTCTTCTTGAGTTCTGGGACATGCTTCACACTGGTAAGAGTGCGCACTATACCATCAAACATCCTCACCCTCACTGTGCCAATACCTGCCACCTTGCAAGGGTGATTATCTTCAAGAGTCACATTCCCCTCCTCAACCTCTATGTAAGTACTGAACCACGACCGGTTGGGAGTGTAATGATGAGAACAGGCTGAATCCAAGGTCCACATCTCTGTGCTGTGCCTGTGATCATCTGATACAACCAAGAGATCATCCTCCACCTCCTGATCTGCAACTGTACTCACAGACTCAGATCCTCCTTTTCTCCCTTCTGATTTTTCCACTTAGGACAATTCTTCTTAAAATGTCCTACCTCTCCACACTTATAGCACTTCAGCTCTCTCTTGCCTTTCCTGGACTTTGATCGTCCTCCAGACTTACTTCTGTCCCTGCCCCTACCTCTGCCTGTCCTTTCCCCAACTGATAGACCCTCCTGGGGAACAGCTTCCTTGGTCATCTTCTCCCTCTGCTCATTCGTCCGAAGCACCGAGACAATATCTTCATAAATTAATGTCTCCTTCCCATAGAGCAGTGTTGTGACCAATGAGTCATAAGACGTGGGCATTGAACATAAAAGCAGAAGTGCTTTATCTTCTTCCTCCATCTTGACCCCGACATTCAGAAGTTCATTGCTCATCTGGTCGAATATTTGGATGTGACCCAGCACATCTCCACATTCTGACATCCGAAGGCTGTAGAGGCGCTTCTTCAACATCAACTTGTTGCACATATTCTTCCCCATATAGAGGGTGTGCAACTTCGTCCAGAGTCCCTTCGGGGTCTTCTCCTCCAGCACTGAATAGAGGACTGAATCCGCCAGACAGCCCCTGATCATTGAACATGTCTTCTTCTCCAATAAATCCACTGCTTGTCTGTCATCCCATCTGGCCTTTCCTCCAAAGCCAAATCTAAACCCTGCTGCACAAGGAGGTCCGCTACCCGGACTTTCCACATGGAGAAACTTTCCTTCCCATCAAACTTCTCAACCTCTATTTTTATGCTACTCCCCATGGCCAATTCCAAAAAATAGCACAAAAATAAATTTTATAAAATAGAGAAGTACCTTGACGAGATTTTGTTGAAATTATTTCAACTCCTTGAAGGCCTCCAGATTACTCCTTAAACCAGGCTCTGATACCACTTGTTAGGGTTTAGACCTTGATGAATAGCAATGGGATTCCCCGTTGAACAAGAACTAGAACTAAGGATTTCTAATCCTGTTAGGTTTAGACCTTGATGAATAGCAATGGGATTCCCCGTTCAACAAGAACTAGAACTAAGGATTTCTAATCCTGTTAGGTTTAGACCTTGAAAAAAAAGAGGAAGATGGGAAGGAGAAAGAAAGGGCTGCCGCCCTATGATGAGAGAAGGGAATTTTTGGGAGAAAAGAATATGTTCTCTATTCCATCCAAACCCTAGAGACTAGAGTTTAAATACATCCACGAAGTGGGCCAGGCCCAGACTCAACAAAAAAACTCCCATGGACTAATCCAATGAGATTAAACTAATCCCCAAGCCCGTGTACACCCGTGACTTGATTTAATCTCAACCCTTGGACTCAAAACCCAGCCCAATACAAGTTAGCCCACCTGGGCCTTGATAGCACCACACCAGGCCCAACACTCACGAACTCCATCTATATATTATGTTGTATTTCTCGGTTTAGTTATCCAACTTTTATCCATTATAGGATAAATGATCGATAAACAATCAACTTTTATCCAATATCCTGCACGTATTTTACCAACATAAGTATGATATAGCCCCAAAAATGCACATTCATGATGAAAGAAGTAAAACTTTTGAAAAAAGTAAAGCACATGAAAAAGTAGATTACACTAACTAAACTACGATTTATATTTAGTTTAGTTTTTTTTTTTTTAGCTATCCAATACAGGACTAAATTTTGAATTACTAAACTAATATCCAAAAATAAGCATTTAATTATTTTTCACGTGTGCTCAACAGAAGAAAACTAATTGATGTTCAACCATGGCCAGAAAGGTCAGTTTATAATCTGGCAACGTCCAGTGTGGTAGATAGTGTCAACAATCAACAGGTTAGGCACTTGAGTAAAAAAAGCTAAGTCATGGTCAATTGAGTCAAACATTGCTAACCTAGCTTAATCACATGCCACAATCAGTTGGAGCGAACAATTAAAAAAACTATAAAATATTAGTAAAAAACATGCATGCTTTCAAAAACAGAAGTACAGTACACAACCTCATCAACTGCTAACAGGGTCCATAAGACCATTTTCGCATACCTCCCACCAAACCAAATTTTTTTTTTTTTATGGCGCACATCCAACTAAACAAAAGAAGATCATTAACAGTCAATGCAACCAAATTACAATGGTGCAACCAGAGTCACCAATAATTCCAGTTTCATGTAACTCAGCATTTTCAATGATGGACTAGTGCAATAGGATTGGAAAATGTATGCTTTTGCAACACCATACTTTGATAAACTGATGTGCAAGTTTTGAAAAGAATGGAGAGAGAATTTTAGCAACATGATTATCCAGAATCAAGTCACCACTGTGAACAGATATACTAGCAACATAGAGAAACAATGATAAGCAAATAAATCATACCAGTCAATTGGAAATATAAGGTATCTGGTACCATTAAATGCATTGATTTCCCAGATTCATTAGCAATCTTAAAGAAAATCACATTACCTGCAATTGCCCAGAATCTTTTTATTTATTAAACAAAACACTAGAAAACTGACCCACAATAATATGCAGAAAGCAAAGCTATTGCAAAAGCGAACAGCTGATTACCACAACACAACCTAAATGCGGGTTGTTCCAGTACACCAAACTATAAATTGTTCATGAACTAAAGCCTAACAAAGTTCGATCAGCAAAAGTGAAAAACATATGAAGTGACTAACAAAGCTGCAAGGTGAAAAACACTATACAAGGTAGGCAAAACTTGTTTCATTCTTCAAGCTGCCAGAAGTCAGCTATACCTATGGTCGAATCAATCTTATTGACCCTAAAACCACACCAATCACATAACAGGCATCCATTACTAGACACCAGGATTGAAACATGGTAGACCCGCCCAAGGCCTTCCCAAACCCATTAAAAAAAAAAAAGGGGAAGAAGAAATCTGTCCCACCCCAGGGACATCACTAACTAACGCAAGGTCGCTCCTGATTGAAATAACAAAACGGAAAATATAGGAAGGCCACATAGACCATCCACAGCATCACTGAATCCCCAAATCTCACAAACGTGTTCCGTTGAGCAATGAATCCCCAAATCTGACGATTAATTTAATCCAAACAGAATGAAACATACCTAGAGAAGGAGAGGCAGTCTCAGAGTCTCGGATCTTCCTTTCAATCTTCCGGTCCACAGAGGAGGAGGCGGAGAGGCAGCTAGGGCATCCAGACCACGTTGGCAAGAGGAAGATCACGCGCGGCGGGAGCTAGGGCATCACAGAACGCACGGGGGAAGCTCGGTTGCAAATATATATCAATATATGACGACGCTTTTAAGCGTCGTCGTGTGCCGACGCTTTTTAAAGCGTCGGCAAAATTTGTTATTGCTGCTTAATTAGACGACGCTAATAAGCATCGTACCCTGGCGACGCTTTAAAGCGTCGGCAAACATAACTAATATGCCGACGCTATTTAAAAGCATCGTCGGTCTGCGCTATTTCCCAACGCTACACCCTAGCGTCGGGAAAAAAAGGTTGCGAAAACGAATTTTTGTTGTAGTGTCCATACTTTATTACAAACCACTAATATAAGTTTTGGGCTACAAGCCCTACACACAAATATTACTGGGGTTACATCAACACTATGAAACTATTTTATTTAACTGAAGCTCCATCTACCCCATAATTTCATCTTCAATCCCGAGGCTCTGACAAACATTGTGAGATTTACATGAGCTCACACTCAATAAGTAAGCCTATAATAATGACATAAAATAGTCATATATCATCTTATCTCTCAAATATTATCAAGTCATAATTTTCATAGAAACTTCCAATTTAATTAACATGCTATCATAATCATGCATATCATTAAGTCAAAATAATCATGGAAGCTTATAAAACAAATACCAGAATATGCATTGTAAACAAATCCACTATTTATATTTAATCATTGTTATATTATATCATATGTGTCCCACGGCCCTGCAATGCCTCCATCAATCAACACACATCCTCTAGATGTGCGTGGCCTCCACATGCCATATCAATCAGCACACGTCCTATAGATGTGCGTGGCCTCCATATGCCATATCAATCAGCACACATCCTCTAGATGTGCGTGGCCTCCACATGCCATATCAAAGGAGAACCGCGGCGATACATATAAATATAATTTAAATCATTTTACACATGCATGTCACATATTATGCATCATCATAAGCATAATTTCTCTCATAACACATAAACAGTGGTTTGTACCTCTTTAACAATTGCATATAATCAATTTTACTTTGCAAATAATATCAACTATTATAACAAATATGCAATTAGATACACATGGTACAACTTACCAATTTTCAAAATAATCAATAAAACTCTATTTCATAAATATGCATAAAACTATAAATACAACCATTTATAATTTATGAAATTATTATATTTGGCTTACTTACCTCAATACACAAATCCAAGGTGATAAATCAGCTACATGGACCACTGAGCACCTACAGCATTATTTTTCATAATTAGATCTCTAAATCTAAATAATAAAAGGACTCATACTACTCTACCCAGACTAATCCACGGGCCCATCTTTGGACTTGAATATCTCCCAAGATAAACGTCCAAATGGGGAACCAAGATTACCCCAAGAAACTAGAATTCATCCAGAATCTGGCCATAATTTTATTTTTCATTTTCGGCCCAATATAGGGCCCAAAACCTCGCCCAAAGAGGGCTCCAGGACCGACTCTAATTTTTGCCGGAGTCGATGCCGGTACAGATCGCGTCGCGCGGGAGCAGGAATAGAAAAAGAGAGAGAGGGGAGAAATTGAGAGAGAGAGAAGGGGGGGTGGCTTTTATCGTGCCGGGTGGATTTTACTGTGCCGGTAGCACGCCATTTCCAATTTTACCATTTTGATTCCCGGGTGGATTTTACCGTGCTGGTAGCACGGGTGCCGGTAGCACGGCCGGCCAATTGGAGGCGGCCCGACCACCGTTGGCCGGACCGGAGTCGGCTACCGTCTTGGCCAGCCCTTCTCTCTCCCTCGCTTCCTCTAATTTCTTCCTTGAACTCCCCTTCTCTCTCTATCAGCCGCGGCCTGTTACGGCGCCAGCGGCACGATCGGCCTATTGGCCGGCCGGATCTTCCCTCTGTCTCTCTTCCTTTTTCTCTCACGCTCTCTCTCTCTAATTGACAAGGACAGGGACATACCAGGAGCAGGCGCACGCGAGGATCTCTCCGAAGGTTGTCCCCAATCCCGCTCTTTAAACATCCTTGCGATGCTATGGAACAGGGATATCGGGAACTCAATAGACACACGATGACTTGGGCATCCAATTGACAAGTCGGGACCTAAACGTCATGACAGTAGCCTAAGCGATAAGAGGATTCCCTGGATGCGAGGTGTCCAAAAATAAATACTGGGGGTTACAAAAGTCCACATAATTTATCCATTACTAAATTCATTCTGTAACCTATCATAAGAAGTTATAAAACCATGATTGTGGCATTCATTGCTATTGATAAACTTTTATTAAAATTACGGATAATGACTCGTAAAACTCTGGTATTATTTGATGATGTAAGCTTTTATATGTTTACATTATTGTACATTGCCATTTTTCTACTAGTCTTAATTTTTAACTTTTCAATTTTTGGTTACCTTTACTTCTCTCTCCTAATCTTGAATTAAAAGTATATCTATTGGTTTCTTGACCTCCCTTTCGCAGTACAACTTTTAATAACTTTATTTGAATATATTGGTTTCAAAAAAGCCCTGTCAAAAAAAAGTAATCATGATGCCCTGTCAAACCAATAAATTATAATAACTATATTTTATTTATAATATATTATCCTATTATTTGAATATAATATATTTTATTATTTTTTATAGTTTTATTATATTTTATTATATTATGATATTATAAATTATTATTATGGTTCAAATATATGACCTTTTTAAGTAGCTTTTCAATGTTTTAGCAAGAAAGCTTTTCAGGGAATAGAATTTTTAATTGCTTTTGTTAGAGCCAAAAGGTGCTTTTCAAAATTTTATCAGATAATATAAAATTACTCAAAAGTGCTTTTGAGTCTTTAAAAATACTTTTTGGATCATCTAGATGGTCAGCCAAATAAGACCTAAAGTTATCATTTTTAGAATTTAAAATTGAGCATAGGACCACCTTATTTTTTTTCTTGTTCCGTATGTCACTTGGTTTTCTCAAATTACTTATTGAATAGAAAAAATCAATCAATAATTGTATAACCTTAAATTAACTTAAATATTTATTAGTAAATAGAGTTTTTTTTTTCAAACTCATAAAACTTATTTACATACATATATATGCATATAAGTATGTGCATATGTGTGTATATATATTTTATGTGTGTGTGGGGATGGGGTGGATTATGCTCCTCTTGAAGAAGAATACATCTACTTCTCTAGAGTTTAAAATCAGTAATAGATATTTAAATCAAAAATCAATATAATTTATCAAGATCTATATTAGTAAAATATTTATAAATATTACAAATTTTGGTTGTCACTCATCTACATAACATGTGAATACAAAAATGAATAATTTTTATTATACTAGTGTATCAAAATACATGATAATATTTACATTAAGGATATATTTAGTTGATCAAAATCCATCTGTGTAAAAAAAATTAATTTAAATTTCAATATATTCAATGTTTAAATCATAGCAAAAGAGCACCCCACATCATTTCAATTATTTATTTCTTCACCTGCTTGAAAGATGTGTTAAAATTTTAATTTTAATATATTTTTAGTAATATAAATCATGATCAATTATGCACATTTTAGATTTATATGCTCGTTTTGATGTTTCGATTAGCATATGCTTTCTTTTTTCTAAAGAAGCAAAGTCCATATAAACACTCCTACACACGCATATATATCAATAAAAATATGTAGAAACCAAAAAGTCTTATGTTTTAGTAGCATATAACTTATGCATTATTTGAACACAAAAATGAACTATTAGAATGATATAAAGATGTTTTGTTGTAATTCAAGAAATAAAATCTATTAATTTGAAAATATACATATTGTAATACATGTAGATTAAAGTATATTTCGAATTTAAATACATTGTCATATATTAAAATCATTGATTTTATTTTCGTATGATTGATGGATTAGAGATCATCAAAATAGAAAAAAATTGATTTTTATGAATATTTAGACATATAAATCATAGTCAATAATATATAAATTTGATTTAAATTATTTATGATTAATTTTGATATTGAGATTAGTGTATGCCATCTTCTTTTGAGAAGAGCATAGTGAAATGTACATACCTCCCTCCATTCAACATATTATATTATTTCTTGGGGAACTAATAAGGGATATTTAATATTTCCTTTATTTAACTTTTCATGAAAAATTAGAATGAAAAGAAGGAACTTTTAAAGATGCATTTAATGCTTCAATTTTGTTCAGCAAAGCTTCAAAGAAGCAGAAAAAAATACAGTCATGCAATCCCAAGCATTATTTAGACCATTTTGTCATCGAAACAAAACATTTACAATACAAATTTTATACTGCAAAATGATGTACATACTCGGATGATCACCATACAATATGAACGATTAGGATTATACTTAGAAAATAGTAAAGAAATTATGAGTGTAGGCATAAACTATTAATGAAGTTAAACATCTATTTTCATAATGGGATACATGATGGTTTATATATAGCATTTTTTCTTTTATGATTTTTTAAAGGATAAGTGAGTATTAAACGTCCCTTGATGGGTGCCCTGAGGCATTCCTCAACAAAACCTATGCATACGTTACTAAATTAATTGCTCATAACTTGCATATTGCATTTGGTAGCGAATAATCTATTAAGATTATTGATAATTTAATTGGACCTATAAGATAACTATGTTTGATACATATAATAATCTATCTTGTAGTAATAATCTGAAATATAGATTATCTCATGAACTAATGGTTATCCACATTATTGAAGATGTGATAATCTGATAACTTTTTTGATAAAATTGCCCTTATGATTGCTCTTTACTTGCCTCCTTCTTTACCGAACTCACTAGAATCTTTATGTCAAAGATCCCGAACCACACTCTTTTTCGTGGTTGTGGATCTTCACAGTCCAGTTGCCCCACGAGTCTGAAACTTCTTTCGATTAATGGCCTTCGACATTCTTATCGACCACTTTAAATATTATTTATAAATATAATTTTTTTAAACACTATCAAATATAAATATAATTTTTAAAATTAAATATATAATAATGTATAAAATTTTAATAAATTTAATTTAAGAGTATTTTGAGAATTTGATGTTATATGATCGGTAATTTATTTATCATATCAAACATAGTAATTAATATTATTGTAATATTACTTGTGATACCAAACACACTAATCAACTGATAATCTATCAAGCCATAATCTATCTGATAGGCAATGCATATTATCATAAAATCTATCTGGTAGGCAATGCACGATACAATAAACGTTTAGTAAGATTATGAATTTAACGTAACAGTCAAATTATTACTAAAATTATTGTTGGAACCTTTAAAACAAGATCCATCGTTGTGTGCACCATTTATTTATTACTAAATTCATGTTATGACCTGTCATAACTGGTCAATTTGTGAGTGGCAAAAATTGTCATAGCCAGTACAAAGTATATCACCATCAACCACATATATACTATGGTGATCACTTATTGATATAGTAGTACCTATCTATTATTAAATCTATGATTATTACTTTCAAGGGGATCACATAATTTATGCGTTACAAAATTCATTGTCATGGCCTGTCCTAACATGCCAAAATTTAGTTTCGTGTATGGTAGTAATAGGGCAGCCAAGTTGTTACCAAATATATATTACCATCAACCATAGAGCTGATCCATTAACATAATAATAGTTAAATGCTACTTAAATCATTACTATAATCGGCCATATCTTGTTATTTTGTGACGATTAATGTCGCATTAATTATCCTATTCAAGCGGTTACTAAATTTATTAGCATACTTTCCAAAAATCGCTTAAAAAAAGTTCTTCACAGCTTGCTTTGCTTTTTTACACGGAACATTTCACGATGCCAGAGTTTTTTTTTTATAGTTTTATTTTGGGCTACAATATGCCAGAGCTAATTGAGTGACATTTTGAGCCACATTTTCAAAATTATTAAAGCATTTTTTTTATGAAAAATTGAAATATATTCAATAAATTAATTCATAGGAAACAACTTAGGAAATATTATGCTGTTCCGTGTGAATGTCGATCTCCTCACTGATTTTATTTAATATAAAAAGCTTTAAAGTTTCCATAATGTAAATTGGTTTGACATTGCTATGAAAAATTAAAAATATGGGCTTCTCAATTCCAGTATAGATTTCTCCTATTCTAATTTTGAAAATAATTGATCATATATGTATACTTGTAGCAGAGGTTTTTTTTAAAAAAAAAATTGATTCATTAAATTTATAGAGGAGAAACAAGCTTCAAAACCGAATTTGAGTAAACAATAAGGCAGTGTTTGAAATAAGGGATATCCCTTGTCCCCTCTAATCCCAAAAACTATAACTATAGAGGATAACTCTGAAAATATTAATCAGAGGGGATAACCCATGTTTAACCATGAATTATCCCCTTAACTTATTCCTTAGGTAGTGTTTAATACAAAAAATACTATTCCTGGATAAGTGTACGAGATAGTGTTTTTTCAGGAGATATCCATATCCCCTTAGGGTTATTCCCTGACTATCCCATGAATCATATCAAAATAAAATAACTTTTTGTTATTCCCTCTGATTGTATTTGATTAAAGGGATAGAAGAGGATATCCCCTAAAAATGTTTTATTAAACCCCAAACCCTCAAGTGGCAGCTCCGTCCTCCCCATGCCTGCCCCTCATCACTAGAACCACCACTCCTTCTCATCCTCCTCCATCGGTGGCTGCATGCCTCATCCACCACATCCTTTCGACTCCTAGCTTGGTTTCTAAAATCACAGAGAAAGTCAATAGACTCAATATATACTATAATTATATTCATAATGTTTATTAATTAGTGAAGATATAAAGCAATTAGAATCCTTTTCTAGTGTCAAGCTGAAGAAAAATTTAGATAAAGGTCCACAGCTGGGAAAACACGATAAATAACGAAATCTAGACAACAATAATGCAATCGAATATGTCAATCTAACTAGATGCATTGATTCACAACGTTACTTCAATTGCGAGTGAATCTGGCTTGCCATTACTTTAAACGCATCGCTCTACGTTGAACACGAAGAGAGGAAGCAATTGATGAAATCCAAAATTATGATCCTACATAGTGATGCGTTAATCTGAAACCAGAAAAAAAACTCTGAACAACTCGAAAACACGGTTAGGAAAAAAATCTCTGAACAACTCGAAACCAAGAAACTACACGAATCTGAAAGAAAGAAAAGCAAAAGATTGCTCACCTCCCTGCACCAGATCACGACATGATTCGAGGAGGAGATCGGTCGGATTGATCGGTTGATCAGGGCTTCAATTCACCATCTTCTTCTCCTTGGAACAAAAAAACCTAGGGCAAAATGAAGAAGGAAGGGAGAGGCTTAGAGGAGAGGGTTTCGATAGGAATGAGGGAGACAGAAGCAGAAGCAAAAGATCGATCAATGAATAGGGCTGCTCAGACGAGATGGGGATACGGAAAGGATCTAAGGAAAAATGAAGAAGGGAAGGGAGAGACTGGAAGGAGAAGGTTTCGGTAAGGATGAGGGAGATGGGAGCAGAAGCAGGAGATCGACCGATCAATGTATAGGGCCGCTCGGATGGGATGGGGACACGGAAAGGACCTAGGGCAAAATGAAGAAGGGGAGGGAGAGGCTAGGAGAAGAGGGTTCTGGTAGGGAGAAGGAAGATGGGAGCAGGAGCAGGAGATCGAATCAGGACGATGGCTACTTGGGGGAATAACCCTAGAGCAAAATATTTTTTTATTAACAACTATGCCCTCAAAGGATAACTGAAGGAATAACCAGCTATTCCTGGATTCTTTAGGGAATAAGTTCAGGGGATAACCCATGTTTAAACATGGGTTATCCCCTTTGATTAAAATTTTTCAGAAAAATCCCCTCCAGTATAGCTTTTGAGGATAAGAAAGATATCTGAAGGATATCCCCCCTTATCCTCTATATCAAACACTGCCATTTTTAGGAACCCAGGAATAACTATAGTGTGGATATCCTCCTTATTATATCAAACACTACCATTTTTGAGAATCTAAGAATAGCTAGAGCTATCTCTTGATGATAAAATTATTATTTAAAAAAATAATTATTCTTTCAGCTATCCTTGAATAAATGTTATTATGTATACTTATTCGAAAATAATTTTTTTTGGAAACAAAACACTACCTAAAGAGAACAAATTAATAAAACCACTCTTGATATATATCTATGTGTATATGGTCCGCAAAGAGACCCTTCTTCACATCGCTAGCGCACATTTTTGTGCTTCTTCGTGCGCCATTGAGGGAGAGACAATGGTGACCGACCCACTGAGCTTCGCCATCCAGGTTATCCGGGGTCGTTGGTTCACGTTCTTTGCATCTCTCATCATCAACGCAACCTCCTGCGCCCTTTACGTCTTCGCCATCTACTCAAACGACATCAAGTCCTCTCTTGGCTATGACCAACAGACACTCAACACCATCTCCTTCTTCAAGGTCCTCGGTGCTAGTCTCCGCAATCCGGCCGGTCTCATCTATGAGGTCACACCTCCATGGGTCGTTCTCGCCATCGGCGCTGTTACAAACCTCTTCGGCTACCTCATGATCTACCTTGCCATCACCGGCCACCTCGCTCATCCTCAGTTGTGGCAAATATGCCTTTATATTTGCATCGGTGCCAATTCGCAATCCTTCGCCAACACTGGTTCGGTGATCACTTGCGTCAAGAACTTCCCAGGGAACCTTCGCATCGTGTCAGGCCTCCTCAGGGGCTTTGTCGGCCTTAGCGGAGCCATTTTTGTCCAGCTCTACCTCGGTATCTATGGTAGGGACTCCAAATCCCTTGTTCTTCTTATTGCTTGGCTCCCGTCCGCCATCGTTATCTTATTCCTCGGCGTCATCCGGATCATCAAGGTGCGTCAGCCAGGTGAGACACCCAAGCCCTTCTACTATTTCCTCCACATCTCCGTTGCCCTCGCCATCTACATCATGATCACGAGCATGGTTCAGACGAGAGTCACCTTCTCCCGCACTGCGTATCGCATCAGTGCTACCATCGCGGTGCTCCTCCTCCTCCTCCTCACCCTTGCCGTGGTCATCAAAGAAGAGATCAAGATCTTGAAAAAAAAAAAGGACCAATTGTTACTAAATCCGCCACCTCCCGCTCAAGCGGTGGAGGTTCAGACAACGCCCCAACCACCGCCGCCCACTGCCCCATCCACCGTACCAACGGCAACCTTATCATCTTCTTCTGCAACGAGGACACCATCTTCTATCATCAACATCTTCAGGGCTCCTAAGAGGGGTGAGGACTACTCCATTCCACAGGCCTTGGTAAGCATCGACATGATAGTACTCTTCATCGTGGTGCTTTGTGTAACTGGTGGCACTCTAACAGCGATCGATAACATGGGTCAGATTGGAGAGTCATTAGGCTACCCATCTCAGACCATCAGCACCTTTGTCTCCCTAATTAGCGTATGGAACTTTGCAGGGAGGGTGGCAGCCGGGTTCATTTCAGATTCTTACTTGCAAAGTATAAGTTACCCCGCCCGTTAATGCTCACTATGGTCCTGCTCCTCTGCTGTGTTGGCCACCTTCTCATTGCCTTTGGCGTCCCAGGTACTCTGTACATTGCTTCGTTGATCATCGGCTTGTGCTATGGAGGAATGGTGCCGTTGGTCTATGTGATCCTATCAGAGGTGTTCGGTCTCAAGTACTTCTCTACTTTCTCAAACATTCTACCCTTGGCCAGTCCAATTGGGTCATATATACTAAATGTGAGGGTCACAGGGTACTTCTATGATAGAGAGGCGGCCAAGCAGCATGCTTTGCTCTTGAGTTCTTCTGATAAGCCATTAACATGCATGGGGGTGCAGTGCTTCAAGTTTTCTTTCCTCGTTATCACAGCGGTGACGATATTTGCGGCACTTGCATTGCTGGTTTTGGTATGGAGAACTTGGGATTTATACAAAGAGGAGATACATGCGAGGTTCAGAGAAGGACCACCAAATAGCAACCGAGGTGAGGAGAGAGAGAAGAAGGAAATATGACTTCAAGAAAAAGGAGCACAGATTTAGTTTACCCTGACAACAAAGGTAGTCCTTGGCGATAAATTTTATCTGCACTTGAAAAATATTGTTACTATTATGCTTTGCAGAGAGATTTAAGAAATACTACAAAAAGTTATATAATTTGTTGCAGTGGTTGTCCATTTTACTTAGAAGTTATTATATAGCAATTGTACTCTATAATTATTTAATTTATAATGAAATATGATCATAAGAAGTTTTATAATGTTGTAGTGGTTGCTGATATCTATAAAAGTTATTTTATAATGATGCTGTGTTGAACATTTGGCTCGGAATATCAGAGACCATTGCCGCCCCAAGAGCTAGAGAGAGATGATGGGTCGACTTTGGTGGATGCTATATGGAGAACTGAAAAACTTACTTGATTATTTAGTTGGGCTTGAATTTCTTTTCTTGAAACACTCTCATTTCTCCTATGTAAATAAAGCAGAGCAAATAAAGTAGAATGGATTTCACACAGTAAGTTGGTTAGGACTACCGTGCAACTCATTAAGAGTTTGAGATCGGACAATTGGTGAAGAATTTTTAGTTCATTCCACAGCTCTTGGGATGATGAACACTGGAAGAAGATATGATTCAATCCTTCAACAGTAATACCACATCTTCGATTGGTCTCAAGGGTTTGATTCTGCTGGCCATCAGAAAATATGTTGGCCGTCTGCCACCGATTAGCTTCCATAAAAAGAAAAGGACTGATGGATGAGTTGGAAGCTTCCACAGTGGTTGGATTTTATGTTAGGAGAATTATGAGAGGGATCAATTAAGCTCTGGTGCACTTGCTTTACAACAATATTCGAATCGAATCTGATTCCCCTACACAAAATGTCAGCATGACCAGGTCCAACTGCTGGAGTGCTAATGATCTCTGAAGTCAAGGACAAAGGAAAACAGTGATGCGGAATATTCAAGTCCCACTCTCCAGCACTAGCTATGAGCTTGTCCACTTCAGCTAAATCTGACACTAGATTGATATCATATTCAATTGGACCCCTATTTAGAAGATTAATGGTAGAAAATCAAGGATCAGAGGTAATGTCAATCATATTGAGAAGCCTGACACAAAGCCTTCCATACTGAGGAGCTAGCTCGCTCTTGGGAGTTTATGAGAGCTCAACTTCATTGTAACCAATATTAATTGGTATATGGTAATTGGGCAAAAAGATTCTAATCATAAAGGATAAGTCTACCTACCACTGTGCCGCTTTACTTAATTATAAGGCAGTCCCAAAAAAAGTATGAATAAAAAGGCTTCTTTGATGGTGTCCCCATAAGAAGCTCATAATAGTTTTTTAAACCAAACTAAAAAACTGCTTAGATAACCATTTCCAGGCATCAAGCTTTGCATTGATTCTGTCCATCATTTGGGTATCAACTTTTCTTAGTCTAGTATCTCGTATAAAACACCCAGATATACACTCAAATCCTGGATCATTTTAATATCAAGAATAGTTGTCAACTGTATCATCAAGCAACTTAATTTGAATCTTTGGGCTAAACAGCACTATGAATTTATCAAGCTTAATAGCTTGACCTGATTGAGCACACTATTTCTAAATTACTTCCTTAATTAAAAGCAACATAGTCACCTGAATGGGCTTTTGAAATGATAAGACAATTATCGGCGAATAAAAGGTGACTGATTCATGGATTTTCTTGCTTAGGAGAGTAGTCTTGTATTAACTCTCTCCAAAGCTACATGAAGATTGTATAACATCATTTCAAAATATAAAATTAAGAGGTTTTGGGGAGCCATCGGTAAGGAAAGCCATAAGATAGAGCTCCAATACATCCTTCAATCATCTAATATTGAGAAGGTTCAGACGATAAAGGCCTACAATAAAGTGCTCCCCACCCACTCTATATCATAGGTTCTCTCTGTGTACAATTTGATTGCCATTATAGATTTATTTGAATGAGCCTTATGTAAGGAATAAATAACCTCTTGAGCAATGATGATGTTATATAAGATGTACTTTCTTGATAAGAAGGTAGATTGATCCTTAGAAATTAGTTTTGGTATGACCATCTTAAGCCTAAATATGATGATTTTAGCTACAATTTTATAAATTGTTTTACATAAGTTGATTGAGTGAAACAGGTGAAACTGGTTAGAGTTAACTAGACTCTGACATTTGAAAATTAACGCCATAAAAGTAAACTTTCAAGTTTGGGTTATTCTTGTGGAAGAAAGGATCTGTTTTCCTGATTTACAAACATCAATGGAGACTAGACCCCCAATATTTTTGAAAAAAGCTAAGGAAAAAACCATATGGGTCAGATGCTTTGTCTGACCCAAAGATTTGAGTGCCACCACTATTTTAGTATCAGACACAAGGGCTATAAGGAAGGAATGATCTCTTTAGTAAGGGTGCATTTTGGAGGGGGTAAATTGAGAACAATGCTACGGTTCGTTTAGGTCCAACTATTCTGGTAATACTTTAGGAAGATATTTTTAATCTCTACCTCAATATCAATTTTGTTGCCATTACCATCCTAAAGACTCATAATTCTATTCCTCCTTCTAATGAAGGTTGTCTTGTGATACTAACTTATTTGTGAACATATATATGTATATAGTATATTTATATGTATACACACATGTGGATGAGGTGGATTATGCTCCTCTTGAAGAAGAATACTCCTACTTCTCTAGAGTTTAAAATCAACAATAGGTATTTAATCAAAAATCAATATCTCTATTAAGATCTATATTAGTAAAATATTTAATAATTAAATATTACATATTTTGGTAGTCACTTATCTACTTAATATGTGGATACGATGTATAATTTTTACTATACTAGTGCATCAAAATACATGATAATATCTAAATTGAGGATCTTTTCGGTTGATCAAAATGCACTATGTAAAAAAAAAATGAATTTAAGTTCTAATATATTCAATGCTTAAATAATAGCAAAATATCACCCTACATCATTTCAATTATTTATTTTTTCACCTGCTTGATGGTTAAGTTACAGACTATTTTAATTTTAATACATTTTTAGTAATATAAATCATCAATAATGTACATTTTAGATTTAGATGTTTTTTATTGATTTTGAAGCTTAGATTAGTATATGCCTTCTTTTTTTTTAGAAGCAAAGTCCATATACACACACACATATATCAATAAAATTATGTATAAACCAAAAATCTTTATTTTAGTAGCATATAACTTATGCATCATCTGAACACAAAAATGAACTATTAAAATGATATGGAACGATGCTTTACTATAATCCAAGAAATAAAATTATTAATTTTGAAAGTATACATATCATAACACATTTAGATTATGATCAATAGAGTGGATTTTGAATTTAAATACTGAAACACAACTAGAAATCTGAAAAAGAGGAAAAAAAAGTAATTTTTGTGTATTTTTATTCATCAATCTCTTAGGTATATATACAAGCTACAAATCCTATGTTAAAAAGAAAACTAATTACATCAAATCCTATAAATTAGAATCAAATATATTTATTTCTATTATAGAAATGCAATCTACTCGCTATTCTAGAAAAGCAATCGGTAGCAATCCCTATGAATCAGAATCAAATATATTTACTTTCTAAAAATATAATGTGTAATAAATACATTATCATATATTTTATCATACTAACATAATAAAAATTATTCATTTGTTTTCATATGATTCATGCATTGGAGACCATCAACATAGATAAATTTTGATTTGTATGCATATTTAGACATATAAATCATAGTCAATAATATATAAATTTGATTTAAATTTTTATGATTAATTTTGATATTGAGATGAGTGCATATCATCTTCTTTTTAGAGGAGCAAAGTGTGATGTATAGACCTCCCTCTTTCAATATATTATATCATCTCTTGGGAATTCATTAAGGGATATTTAATATTTTTTATTCATCTTTTCATCAAAATAAGAAAGAAAAGAAGAGACTTTTAAAAATGCATTTAAGGCGTCGATTTTGTTAGACAAGGCTTCACCATCAGCCAATTTGTGAGTGGCAATAATTGTCATAGCATACAAAATATATACCATCAGCCATACAGAGACTTCTGTTGTAATAATCCAGTACATGTACATCACTTGTCTATTATTAAATTCATGATTATTGCTTGCCATCCGAACATAATTTATGCGTTACGAAATTCATTGTCATAAGTCCTAACTTAAAAATTTAGCCATATAGAGACTTCTTGTTGTAATGGTTCAGTACATGCACATCACTTATCTATTATTAAATTCATGATTATTGCTTGCTAGCCGAAATAATTTATGCATTACAAAATTTATTGTCACGATAAGTCCTAATCTGCAAATATCTAGCATTTATATAGAGGTGATAGGGCAGCCAATTTATTACTGGATATATTATTAATTACTTATAATTACCATAACTTGCTATTTTGTGATGAGTGTAGCATTAATTATTCTATTCAAGCAGTTACTAAATTTATTAGCACACTTGCCCAAAATAAAAAAAAAAAATCCTCACAGCTTGCTTTGCGTTATTACACGGCACGTTTCACGATGCCAGAGCTATTTGAGTGGCATTTTGAACCACATTTTCGGAATTTTAAAAGCATTTTTTATGAAAAATTGAAAGACAATCAATAAATTAATTGATAGGAGACAACTTATGAAATACCATACTTCTCACTGATTTTATTTAATATAGAAAGCTCTAAAGTTTCCATAATGTAAATTGGTTTGACTATGCCATGAAAACTTAAAAATATGGGCTTCTCAATTCCAGTATGGATTTTTCCGATGATTCTAATTTCGAAATAATTGATCAATGTACTTGTAGTAAAGGTAATTTTCTTAAAAAATGAAAAAAAAATGATTCATTAAATTTAAAGGAAAAACAAGCTCCAAGGTCGAATATTTGAGTAAAAACAATAAAAGAACAAATAAAACCACTCTTGATATATATATATATATATATCTGCACATAGTCTGCGTACAGACCCTTCCTCGCATCGATAGCTCATATTTTTGTGCTTCTTTGCGTGCCAATGGCGCCCGGCCCACCGAGCTTCGCCATCCAGGTTATCCGGGGTCGTTGGTTCACACTCTTTGCATCTCTCCTCATCAACGCAACCTCCTGCTCCCTCTACGCCTTCGCCATCTACTCCAACGACATCAAGTCCTCTCTTGGCTATGACCAACGTACACTCAACACCATCTCCTTCTTCAAGGACCTCGGTGCCAGTCTCCGCATTCCGGCCGGTCTCATCTATGGGGTCACACCTCCATGGGTCGTTCTCGCCATCGGCTCTGTTACAAACCTCTTCGGCTACCTCATGATCTACCTTGCCATCACCGGCCACCTCGCTCACCCTCAGTTGTGGCAAATATGCCTTTATATTTGCATCGGTGCCAATTCGCTGACCTTCATCGGCACTGGTTCGGTGCTCACTTGCGTCAAGAACTTCCCAGAGAACAGCGGCATCGTGCAAGGCCTCCTCAGGGGCTTTCCCGGCCTTAGCGGAGCCATTTTGGTCCAGCTCTACCTCGGTATCTATGGTACTGACTCCAAATCCCTTGTTCTTTTTATTGCTTGGCTCCCGTCCGCCGTCGTTATCTTATTCCTCGGCGTCATCCGGATCATCAAGGTGCGTCAGCCAAGTGAGACACCCAAGCCCTTCTACTATTTCCTCCACATCTCCGTTGCCCTCGCCATCTACATCATGATCACGAGCATAGTTCAGACGAGGTCACCTTCTCCCGCACTGCGTATCGCATCAGTGCTACCATCGCGGTGCTCCTCCTCCTCCTCCCCACCCTTGCCGTGGTCATCAAAGAAGAGCTCAAGATCTCGAAACAAAGAGACCAAGTGTTACTAAATCCGCCACCGCCCGCTCAAGCGGTGGAGGTTCGGACAACGCCCCAACCACCGCCGCCCACGGCCGGCCCATCCACCACCTTGCCAACAAAAACCCCATCATCGTCTTCTGCGAAGAGGACACCATCTTCTATCATCAACATCTTCAGGGCTCGTGAGAGGGGTGAGGATGACTACTCCCTTCCACAAGCCTTGCTAAGCATCGACATGATAGTACTCTTCATCGTGGTGCTTTGTGTAACTGGTGGCACTGGAACAGCGATCGATAACATGGGTCAGATTGGAGAGTCATTAGGCTACCCATCTCAGGCCATCAGCACCTTTGTCTCCTAATTAGCGTATGGAACTTTGCAGGGAGGGTGGTAGCCGGGACCATTTCAGATATCTTACTTGCAAAGTATAAGTTACCCCGCCCGTTAATGCTCGAAATGGTCCTGCTCCTCTGCTGTGTTGGCCACCTTCTCATTGCCTTTGGCGTCCCGGGTACTCTGTACATTGCTTCGTTGATCATCGGCTTGTGCTATGGAGCAATGGTGCCGTTGGTCTATATGATCTTATCAGAGGTGTTCGGTCTCAAGTACTTCTCTACTCTCTCAAACATTCTAGCCTTGGGCAGTCCACTTGGGTCATATATACTAAATGTGAGGATCACAGGGTACTTCTATGATAGAGAGGCTGCTTCGCTCTTGAATTCCTCTGACAAGCCATTAACATGCATGGGGGTGCACTGCTTCAATTTTTCTTTCCTCATTATCACCGCGGTGACGATATTTGCGGCACTTGCATTGCTGGTTTTGGTATGGAGAACTTGGGATTTATACGAGGAGATACATGCAAGGCTGAGAGTGGGACCATCAAATAGCAACCGAGGTGAGGAGAGAAAGCTGAAGGGAACATGACTTCAAGAAAAGGAGCACAGATTTAGTTTACCCTGACAACAAATAAGATAGTCCATGGCAATAAATTCTTATCTCTATTTGAAAAATATTGTTACTGTTATGCTTTGCGGAGACATATTTAAGAAATACAATAAAAAAGTTATATAATGTTGCAGTGGTTGTCGATATTACTTAGAAGTTATTATATATATAGCAATCGTAGTTTATAATTTTGTTAAAAATAATAATTTATAGTGAAATGCGACGATAACAAGTTTTTTAATTATAATATTGTAGTGGTTGTCCATATCTATTACAAGTTATTTTACAACGATGATGTGTTGAACATTTGGCCCCTAGTATCAGGGACTATTGCAGCCCTAGAGAGAAATGGGTGGACTTTGATCGATGCCATAAACTCTATGGAGAATTAAAAAGCTTGCTCGATTGTTTAGTTTGGCTTAAATTTCTCATCCAGAAAGAACTCATCGTTTCTTCCCTTCTATGTAAATCAGAGTACATAAACTAGAACGAATTTTACACGGCAAGCTGGCTAGGACTACGTACCGCGCAACTAAATAAGACTTTGATAAGCTTAAAAAAGAGATCGAATTTGGTGGAGAATATTTTGTTCATTCCATAGCTCTTAGGATGATGAATACTAGAAGAAGAAATGATTCATACTTTCATCAGCAATACCACATGTTTTCTAGATTGGTCTCAAGGATTGATTTTGCTGGCTACCAGAAGAGATGTTAATTAGCCGTTTGCCACTGAATAGCTTCCATGAAAAGAAAAGGACTCATGGATGAGTTGGAAGTTTCCATAGTGGTTGAATTGTATGTTTGGAGAATTATGAGAGTGATCAATTAAGCTCTAGTACACTTGCTTTACAACAATATTCGGATCAAATCTGGTCCCCCTGCACAAAATGTCAGCATGATCAGGTTCAACTACTGGAGCACTAATGATCTCTGAAGTCAAGGACAAAGGAAAATAGTGATGCAGAATATTCAAGTCCCACCCTCCAGCACTATTCATAAGCTTGTCCACTTTAGCTAAATCTAATAGTAGATTGATATCATATTCAATTGGACGCCTATTTTGAAAAATGGTGGAAAACCAAGGATCAGAGGTAATGTCAATCATATATCCTTCCCTATTGACCAATGTATTGATCTTCAAAATATTGAGAAGCCTGACACAAAGCCTTCGTTACAGGGGGGCTCTTTCTTGGGGGTTTATAAGAGGCCCAACTTCCTTGTAACCAATATTGGTATATGGTAATTGGGCAAAAAGACACCAATTATGAAGGATAAGTCTACCTACCACTGTGCCACTTTACTTAATAAGATGGTCCATCACTGCTTGACCTTTGGAATACCTAAATCACCAGTGCTTTTGTTCTTATAGATGCAGTCCCAAAAAACAGTATGAATAAAGTGGCTTCTTTGATGGTGTCCCCATAAGAAGTTCATGATAATTTTTTTAAGCCAAACTAAAAAACTGTTTGGAACCACTGAACTAGAAAAAATGTGCAAAGGCATAAGACATAAAACTCAGGTAATTAAAGTGCATCTACCTAAGAGGGAGAGTGTTTTTCATTTTCATGCTTCAAGCTTCACATTGATTCTGTCCTTCATCATTTGGGTATCAACTTTCCTTAGTCTAGTACCTCGAATGGAACACCCAGATATACACTCAAATCCTAGATCATTTTAATACCAGGAATACTTATCAACTGCATCACCAAGTGACTTTGCATCTTTGGACTAAACAACATCATGAATTGATCAAGATCGACAGCTTGACCTGATTGAGCACAATATTTCTAAATCACTTCCTTGGGAGCAACATAGTCACCTGAATGGGCTTTTGAAATGAGGAGACAATCATCGTCGATGAATAAAAGGTGACTGATTCAGCATCTCTTGGGTAATGGCCAATAGGCCTTGAATACCCAAATAGGCCTTGAAAGTCCATTACCTCCTTATGTGTGAATGAAAAATTAAGGAAACTTTTAGTTCCACATTGAAGTATTAAGAAAGAAAGGTTTGCTTATATGGAAACCTCTTCCTTCATGCTTAAGTTTCTTAGGCCACCATAAGTGAAGAGCTGGAGGATGATACTACGCATCACCCGTACATATGCATGGGCGTGCGCACGTGCGATGTGCTCATGTGCGAAGAGCGCAATGGGTGCTTTGTAGGCACACTTTGCATGCGCGCATCATCGCGAAAAGCATAAGAGGCTTTAAAATTTTTCTTGATCATGAGGATCTGACGGTGGAAACTGATCGGATTAAGATGAGGGATTGAGATCAAATGATGGATCGATAACCTGGATGATCATGATTGATCAGAGCGGTGTTGATCAACTGATCATGACTTGAATTGATCGCAACCATCGCTTAATCGCATCCGATCAAATTAAACGGTGCTGTCAAGAGACACCTTAAAACCTATAAATAGGACTTGCATTTATATCCATTTCATCCAATCTCATCCGAGAAAAATTCAAAGCATTTGCATAGAAGAGAGTACGGTATTTATGGTTTGCTGTTCTAGTGAATTGTAGTGCTACTTTCATTAGAAGAAGACGTTTTATCCCGTAAGACAATTGTCACAAATCATAAGCACCTGTGCGGGATAAAATTGTTTTAAGGACATAGAGTTAAACTCTAGACTCGGTCTTATCATCCACTTTGCCATCTTTTGATTAAGTCATTTAGCCACTTAGCCAAATCACTTCAACCAACAGGATCTTCTTGCTTAGGACAGTAATCTGGTATTGACGGTCCCTCTAAAGTTACATGAAGATTCTACGACATCATTGCAAAATATAAAATTAAGAGGTAATGGAGATAAAGGGCAATCTTAGCGCAAGCCCATTTGAGAACCCCCAAAAAAAAAAGATACAAGGGAACCATTGATAAGGACAGTATAAGAGGAGCTCTAATGTCACCACCCCATCTCGGCGTCGGCCTCGGCAACGGCCTCGGCGTCAGCCTCAGCAACGGTATCGGCCTCGGCATCGGCGTCGGCCTCGGTAACGACCCTGCAACGGCCAGATTCACTTAGCAACGGTCCAAACCGTCCAGAAGCCCATTTTTTAGGGGTAAATCGGTCCAGATCAGGTAAATTCGACCCTTATCTTGGGGAGAAGATTAGGGACTTCAGCCAGCAGGTTTTGGATAAGATTTGGAGGGAAAAACAAACCTTATCCATAAGCAACCAATTTGGAGATATGGATAAGATCTTAAGGTAGTTTGTTGAGAATATCTTGGGGATTATCCAAGCTATCTTTGGAGCTATTTTGGATCAGATTTCAGGCGTCCTATCCAGCAGCGAAGAGTCCTTCATCAGCCGGCTAGGAGGAGATAAGATTTGGAGATGGGCGGTGGCCTTTTTGGAGACGTTGCATGGGATAAAGATAAGATCAAGGGGGATCTTTGGATAAGGTTGCAGCAACCTATAAATAGAGGGGGCTGAGGTCTACGTGAAGGCATTAGATCAATCCATGAGAGGATTAGATGATAGAACGTGAGAGAGAGAAGATCTAATTGGGAGAAGATCTTCCTACGTTTTAAGGAAGGGACACCCGAGTGGAGTTCGGGTGGGTGCCACTAAACGACCAGGGAAGGTTCGTGAGGTTGGCGAGCAGTTGGATCAGCGAAGATCGCAGCAGCGCAGGTCTAAGTCAGGAGGACTTAGGCGAGCATGGGACGTGGCCGATACGCACAGGCGGTGCACGGGTGCGAGGCTTCTACAGATCAGTTTTCGTTGAGTGAGGTTGGGGCGGGCACTTTGAGAGATCTTTGTTAGGGAAAGAGAGAGTGCTTTTGTAGCCTATGGGCAACCTCATTATTTTCTAAGTTACTTAGTGGAGAATTCTTGGTTGGGAAGGCTTTGCCTCCCGTATATCTTGGTATTTGGGTGGGATTTTGTTCTTCGGGATTTTTATTCATTGTTCTGGGGTAAGGCTGGTTAGGGAAGGGTTTCTCTAACGTCATCACTGGTAGACGCAAGGACCTAGTGGCCATAGGGAGCGCTTGCGTGTGCCAATTGAAAGCCCGGTGACAAGAGGTATCAGAGCTAGGAGAAGAGGTATCAGAGCCCGGTTGAAGACAAGTTCCAAGCAAGCCCAATCAGATGGCGAGAGCGTAGAGACCGCATGACCCGTTTGGAGGGTATTGTGGGAGATCCAGGAGAGGGATCAACCATGAATCTTGTAGCTGTATGCGCAGAGTTGAGCATACAGTTGGCTGAGTTGCGCACTTCGCACGACCAATTGATGGAGGCGCACGAGGGGCTGCTTCGCGACCTTGAACATCGAAGCATGCAACAACAGAGATCAATCTGGCCATGGAGGAGCGATTGGAGCTTCGGATCCATGCTTTGGAGGAGAAGGTGATCCGTCTAAGGTAGGAAGCGCGGAGTCCAATCCACATGGTCGGCGCCCCGGCAAAGAAAGCGAAGGTCAGGGAGCCAAAGGCCTTCGGTGGAGTCAGGAGCACGATGGAAGTGGAGAACTTCGTGTGGGACATGGAGAACTACTTTCATGCAGCAAAGATCCCAGCACCCGATCAAGTGGATCGGGCCCGACATATCTGGAGGGGAACGCCAAGCTCTGGTGGAGGACCAGGACGGTCGAGGATGACCGTGCGGGGCGTCCCAGGATCGAGACCTGGGAGATATTTAAGAGGGAACTAAAGGCTCAGTTCAGCCGAGCAACGCAGGGTGGCTTGCTCGAGAGAACCTGAGGAAGCTGTGGCAGACAGGGAGCATCCAGGAGTACGTGGCGCAGTTCAGCAATCTACTTCTGGAGGTGTCCAACATGTCCGAGGAAGATAAGTTATTTAACTTCCTCGCTGGTCTACAGGGATGGGCGCAGGCCGAGCTTCGCAGGAGGGAGGTGAGGGATATTCCCTCAGCCTTCGTAGCAACAAAGGCGTGGTGGACTTTCGCAGCGCTACTACTTCGGGCAGCGATGGCCAGGGCAAGGGAAACGCAAGAGTGCGTCACCACCGCGTGGTCGAAAAGGAAAGAAGGAAAGTGTTCCACCACGTGCAGTAGCAAAACTAAAGGGACAGGCGACTTTCACTGGATGCTTCATATGCGGAGGGCCGCATCTAGCACGGGAGTGTCCACGGAAGGTGGCGGTAGCGGCCGTCACTACCCAGGCAGACAGGGCATCCGAGAGTTCGAAGAGGAGCCAGTAGCGAGGATGGCCCCACTACAGTCCATCAACACTTTGGCCGTGAGAGACCAACGCCAAGGTTTGATGTACGTGAGGGCTCGGGTCAATGGGAGGACAGTGCGGGCCTTGGTTGACTCCGGCGCGACACACAATTTTGTGAGCCAAGGGGTGGCGCACAGATTGGGGCTTGGAGCGCTATCCTAGCCTTGTAGGGTGAAGCCTGTCAACTCCGAGGAGATGGAGTCTTTGGGCCAGGCGGAGGCCACATTGGATGTGGGCTCGTGGACTGGGCGCTGCAACATGACGGTCTTGCCGATCGACGACTACGACCTGATACTCGGGATGGACTTCTTCATCAAGAGCAAGGCCATGGTCATGCCTCTTCGGAGGGGCATCTTGATCCGGAAAGGCAGGCGTCCTTACTTCGTTCCAGTGGAGGGATGGCGTAGGACAGTTGCGAAGGGTGGGTGCAAGAAACGGCCCCACCACCAGACTTGAGGTTGTGCGACAACCTTACGCCTAGGCATCGCGTGGGAGAGCCTAGGCACGAAATCCTGCGGCAGGAGGTGGCAGGCGGGATGGCTGGCGAGTGGGCTATCCAACCGAGGAGGCATCAGGGGGTGCGCGTGGCAGGTGGCCGCGTTGGGACTTGGGAGGCTTTGACCAGGAGGGCCAAGGCATGCGACGACGAGGAGCGTCAGGAGGATTTTGCGCGGCATGGTGGTCGACAGGGTGTCGACATCTCAGCGGGGGGAGGATTGTCACCACCCCATCTCGGCGTCGGCCTCGGAAACGGCGTCTCGGCGTCGGCGTCGGCGTCGACCTCGGTAACGGCCCTGCAACAGCCAGATTCGCCCAGCAACGGTCCAAACCGTCCAGAAGCCGATTTTTCAGGGGTAAATCGGTCCAGATCAGGTAAATTTGACCCTTATCTTGGGGAGAAGATTAGGAACTCTAGCCAGCATGTTTTGGATAAGATTTGGAGGGGAAAACAAACCTTATCCATAAGCAACCAATTTGGAGATATGGATAAGATCTTAAGATAGTTTGTTGAGAATATCTTGGGATTATCCAAGCTATCTTTGGAGCTGTTTTGGATCAGATTTCAGGCGTCCTATCCAGCAGCGAAGAGTCCTTCATCAGCCGGCTAGGAGGAGATAAGATTTGGAGATGGGCGGTGGCCTTTTTGGAGACGTTGCATGGGATAAAGATAAGATCAAGGGGGATCTTTGGATAATGTTGCAGCAACCTATAAATAGAGGGGGCTGAGGTCTACGTGAAGGGCATTAGATCAATCCATGAGAGGATTAGATGATAGAACGTGAGAGAGAGAAGATCTAATTGAGAGAAGATCTTCCTATGTTCTAAGGAAGGGACACCCGAGTGGAGTTCGGGTGGGCGCCACTAAATGACCAGGGAAGGTTCGTGTGGTTGGCGAGCGACTGGATCAGCGGAGATCGCAGCGGCGCATGTCTAAGTCAGGAGGACTTAGGCAAGCACGGGACGTGGCCGATACACATAGGCGGTGCGCGGGTGCGAGGCTTCTACAGGTCAGTTTTCGTTGAGTGAGGTTGGGGCGGGCACTTTGAGAGATCTTTGTTAGGGACAGAGAGAAGTGCTTTTGTAGCCTACGGGCAACCTCATTATTTTTCAAGTTACTTAGTGGAGAGTTCTTGGTTGGGAAGGCTTTGCCTTCCGTATATCTTGGTATTTGGGTGGGATTTTGTTCTTCATGATTTTTATTCATTGTTCTGGGGTAAGGCTGGTTAGGGGAAGGGTTTCTCTAACGCCATCACCGATAGACGCAAGGACCTAGTGGCCATAAGGAACGCTTGCGTGTGCCAATTAAAAGCCCGGTGACACTAATATATCCTTTAATCCATCTAGTGAATGTACTAAGAAAGTTCAGAGATGATGAAGTAATACAATAAAAACTCTTCATCCATTCTATTATAAACTCTCTATGTACAATTTGATTGCCATCATAGAGGAATGAATAATCTCTTGAGAAATGATGATGTTATCCAAGATGTACCTTTTTGATAAGAAGGCAAATTGCTTCTTAGAAATTAGCATTGGTATAACCATCTTAAGTCTAAATGTAATGATTTTAGCTATAATTTTATAAATTGTATTACATAAATTGATTGGGTGAAACGAATGAAATGGGTTGGGGTTAACTGAATTATTCATTTGGAAATTAATGATATTTGGAGACCAGACCCCAATAATTTTGAAAAAATCCAAGGGGAAAACCATTTAGGTCAGATGCTTTGTTTGATCAAGGATTTGAGTGCCACGACTGTTTTAGCATTAGACACAAAGGCTATAAGAAAGGTGCGATTTTCTTTAGTAAGGGTGCATTCTGGAGGGGAAGGCATTTTTAATCTCTACCTCGATGTCAATTTCATTGCTACTACCATCCTAAAGACTCATAACTCTGTTCCTCCTAATGAAAGTTGTCCTGTGATACTAACTAATTTGCACACACACATCCATACATATATATATATATATATACACACACATATATAAGTATATTTATATGCATATACATACATACATATACATATATATGTGTGTGGATTGGGTAAATTATGCTCCTCTTGAACAAGAATACATCTACTTCTCTAGAGTTTAAAATCAATAATAGATATTTAAATCAAAAATCAATATCATTTATTAAGATCTATACTAGTAAAATATTTAATAATTAAATAATACATATTTTTGTAGTCACTCATCTACATAACATGTGAATATGATGAGTAATTTTTATTATAAGTATATCAAAATACATAATAATATTTAATTTAAGAATTTGTTCAGTTGATCAAAATGCACTTATGTATAAAAAATATATTGATTTAAATTTCAATATATCAATTCTTAAATCATAGCAAAATATCACCCTACATCTTTTCAATTATTTATTTAATTCTTTACCCACTAAGGATAAGTTAAGAATATTTTAATTTCAATACATTTTTAATAACATAAATCATGATCCAGGATGTTCATTTTAGATTTAGATGCTCTTTTATCGATTTTAAGTTTAGATTAGTATATGTCTTCTTTTTTTCAAAGAAGCAAGCTCCATACAAACGCTCATACATACACATATATATCAATAAAAATATATGAAAACCAAAAAGTCTTGTATTTTAGTTCCATATAACTTATGCATTATTTGAATACAAAAATGAACTATTAAAATGATATGAGATAATGTTTTGTTGTAATCCAAGAAATAAAATCTATTAATTTGAAATTATTCATATTGTAATACATGTAGATTATGATTAATAAAATGGATTTTAATTTAAATACATTATCATATATTTTAGCATACTAATGCAATAAAAATCATTCATTTTGTTTTTATGCATATTTAGACATATGAATCATAGTCAATAATATATGCATTTGATCTTGGTTCTTTATCACGAATTTTGATATTGAGATGAGTGTATATTGTCTCCTTCTGAGAAGATCATCGTGTGATATTTAGGGGTGCAACTCGGGCTTATGAAACTCAGGTTTTTTTTAACCCTAACCCTAATCCTATTTGTAAAATATTAACCCTAACCCTAACCCTATTGTAAAACCTCAACCCTAATCCTAATTTTAAAAATCGGGTTTGGATTGAGTTTCGCGCTGGAATTCGGGTTGATGAAAAAAAAATGACAATATGAAACAAACAAGCTTAATATTGCACAAATGAGATAAAGTTTGAAACAAATAAGCTTTACATTGTACAAACAAGCTGAAGTTTGAAACAAACAAGCTTCATATTTTAAATTGCACGTTTAAAATATACATCTTTTACATAAGACTAAAAAAAAGTATATTTTAAACCAAAACATATCCAAAGTAATCCAGATGTTGCATAACATTTCAATAGCCACCATATGTATTGATGAAATCGCCTTTATCCTTCGGAAACAGAAAATATTTAGACGATATAAAGAGCCAGCTAGAAGACCACATAAGTCTGGTATGAGAGATCTTTTCCAAGTAGCGAGACTGCATTCGCCATCCAAAGCTTTCTGATTTTTTACTCGTC
This sequence comes from Calamus simplicifolius, assembly GCA_900491605.1. Classification (NCBI taxonomy): domain Eukaryota; kingdom Viridiplantae; phylum Streptophyta; class Magnoliopsida; order Arecales; family Arecaceae; genus Calamus; species Calamus simplicifolius. Next base: position 119,478 of record UESW01002135.1, on the reverse strand, counting down.
ACCCATTTTCCAGATGTTTTAGTTTTCTGCTCATCACCTCTTCCTAGATGCTTTCATAAAATTTTGGCAAACTTCATATTAGAAGTTACAAATGTCTCAAAGAAGATAATTAAAAAAATAAAGATACTAGTTTGGCCCACCAACATTACATGATAAAATGCAATAATTAAAGGTATATTACTCATTTTAAAAGGTAATGAAGGTTTTGATGGAATGTTCATATCAAGAATCATCACTTTCACAGCACCATTGTCAGCTCTACATATCTTTAAACCTAAAAAAAAAAAACTAAATCATCACTTCCATAACACCAGTGGGCTGTCGCTTGTGGCTTTGCAGGTTCGAATTTTCTCGGGTTTGAATTGACTGCAACCCGAATTCGGCCCAAGTTGCAAATCAGTCTGGATTCAACTTGGATCCTTTGGGTTCGGATTAAGCAAACTAGAGTTTGAGTACTACTGCAAATCGGATTCGATGGGTCGAGTTCCGGTTGAACTCGGCCCAAGTTGCACCCCTAGTGATATTCATACCTCCCTCCATTCAACATGTTATATCATCTCTTTCGGTACTTATTCAGGGATATTTGATGTTTCCTTTATTTAGCTTTTTATAAAAAAAAATAAGAAAGAAAATAAGAAACTTTTAAAGAGGCATTTAAGGCTTTCAAAGAAGCCAAATTTACATTATTAAGACTATTTTGGCATCGAAACAAAATCATCTATGTATGCTGCAAGATGATGTGCATTAATTACCGTATAATATGGATAACCATGATTATATTTAAAAATAGTAAAGAGGTTATGAGTCCAGGCACAATCTATTAATGAACATTAAACATATATATCCGTGATGAAATACATGACAGTTTATATAGCAATTTTTAAAAAATAATTTTTTTTAAGAATAAGGGAGTTTTTTTTTTTTTTTTTTTTTGATACATACGGATGATCATACTAGTCGCGTGAGAATCAATCCAGATAATCCAAACTCAAAATTTACATCAATAAAGAAGGACAAGGATTGCCCGGCTTCCATATCCAGATCTAGCATGCTGCGCCGCTGCCGTAGCCATCTAATCCGCCGCCGAATTGGCTTTATCTGAGCACAGTTGCTCTTCTGCAGGATAGTTTAAATATCTGTAAAAATTAAATTTATAGGGTCAGAAGATTAATTCTTCTTCTGCAACCAAGAGATGATCGACTTGAAATCATCCTCGATCAAAAGCTTAAGAATAAAAGGAGTAATACTATTAAACCTCCATTAATGGGTGCCCACGAGGCACTCTCTAACAAAACGTATGCATACGCTACTAAATTAATTGCTCATAACTTGCAATGTCCATTATGATTTTATTAGAATAGTCGAATTATTACTAAATTTATTGCTTGGTCATGTAAAACAGGTACACCATTTATTTGTGTGCGTCATTTATGTATTACTAAATTCATTGCTATGACCTGCCATAACTTGCTAATTTGTGAGTGACAATAATTGTCATAGTCAGTACAAAATATATCACATAATTTATGCGCTACAAAATATATCACCATCAGCCATGTACTACGATGGTCTCTTATTGCTATGGTGGTCCAGCAC
>UESW01002135.1:53795-92732 GCA_900491605.1 Calamus simplicifolius | reverse complement strand
ACCACGGGTGTCGTCAGATGAGAGCTAGGGTGTCGTGAAGTTTCAACTGGGGTGTCGCGAATGACGACAGCACCGACTCAGGCTATTAACGATACCCTATTCTCATCTGACGACATAGCTTTAAGGCGATGACACCGATGACGTGACTGTTAAAGCGGTTGTCGCGGGGATTGTTCTCCATGGGGTGTGGCGGGCCTTCTCGCCGTGGTCAGTTATAACCACGGGTGTCATCAGATGAGAGCTAGGGTGTCGTGAAGTTTCAACTGGGGTGTCGCGAACGACGACACACTGACTCAGGCTATTAACGACACATCAGGGGTGTCGTAGCTTTAACGACGATACTAGAGCTATATGGACAGGAAATAATGGGGAATATAGGCGAACCACTCTAACGACACCCCAGTTCATGAGGTATAACACCTGTGCTTAAAATAGTTATGACATTCGTGCTTACAAAACAGTAAACTCTAAACAGTTATGACTCCCAGAATGTCAACTGTTTTGTTCTAAGGAAGTTACCCGCGCATTAAATGGTTTGGTGACGCATTAACTAACTCTAACAAGAAAAAATAGTTGGTGTAATAAAGGAGCTTTACAAAGAAGTGGGAAGAAGGACTTTTTACTTCGTGCTATGAACGACATTTCCTCCAGATGTTTTTGTACAAAGACTCCAGTAGCCAGGTATTCCAGCCTCGAAGCTGAAAACTCTTTCTTTCGACCGGAGTCTCAGAGCGAGGGCGACGGTTCGTGCTCAACTGATTCGGTGATGCTTCCTGAAATCCAGAGCGAGGGGGAAGAAAGAGTTCTTCTTGCACAGATGAAATCCAACGTAAAATGGCGCTAGGATGGAGGAAAGGGCATTTTCATCCGCACGCTAATTTAAAAAAAAGGCGAACTGCTTTAAATGCCCGTCACGTTCAGAACGTTACATCGTAGCAGGGCCATACCGCCAGCACCGTCATCCATGTAGGCTCCACGTGGACCAATCAGAAGAGGCGGTGCAGCCCACGTAGGCCTTGCTGCACCGGGGGCACGCGGTGTACAAAGACTTTTCCAACTTCCAATACCTCGCATAATGTTGATATTTTTCTAGATACATATCAAATTATTTTATCATAAATGTGCACCTTACGGAAGTCCTGGGGTCTGAAAGACTATCAACCAACTTCGGCCCAACAGATAAGAAACCCTTTCCTAGTGGACTGTATGCAACAATTGCGATGCCAAGTTCTCTGGAAATCTCATAACAGAACAAGAAAATAAATATTAGAAAATAAAGGTTAGCAACCAATAACTCTGTATAAAAGTAAAGCAAACAAACTCACCTGCAAGTAGGAGTTATTTCTTCTTCTACGTCTCTTGTCCATAAAGACCACTCCAGCTGGACTGCAGTAATTGGATGAACTACATGCGCCCTCTTGATTGTCGAAGCAGATGCCTCAGACAACCCAATGTATTTTATCTTTCCTTCTTCAACTAGTTTTTTGAGTTCTCCCATCTGATGATGAAGAAAAAAAATGATGATGAACGAACTAATTTGTATTAAAAAAAGAAAAGGTGCCAAGGTGTGCATATGAAAATATAAATTAATATTGGAACCTATAATATCATTCACAGGCAGCACCAAAAATAGAGTGAATGATAATAGCATCATAGGTCTTACAAAATAACCAAAAACAACGGAAGGAAAAAATAACAACAGATGCATGATTATAATAGCTTCAGTGTTGGAGAAGAGAAAAAAACCAGAGAAAACGGAGAGGGGTAAAACCAAAGGACACACCAAGTCTCCCGGATTGTAATGGTCATATTAATATCTATAGGAATACAAACGGATGACTCTTCAGTACCCACACAAACTTAACCACACACAAGAGTAACGTAGTATATAAAAATAACCAAATATAATTAACACAAGTTTATTTTCTCAACACCCCCTCTTAAACTTGTAATTTATCCTTTAACAACTCCAAGTAGCTCTTAATCTGCAGAAATCTTCCAACTTCAGAGCTTTAGTAAAAATGTCAGCAACTTGGTCTTTCGATGTCACATGCTTGAGCTGAATCTCCTTCTTCCCAATGCTTTCTCTAATGAAATGGTACTTGGTGTCTATATGCTTGCTCCTATCATGAAAAATTGGATTCTTTCCTAAAGTAATAGCTGATTTATTATCAACAAAAATATCAGTAGCTCCATCTTGCTCAAATCTCAGCATTTTTAGTAGCTTCCTTAACCAAATAGTATGACAAACACAAGCAGCAGCTGCAACATATTCTGCCTCACAAGTTGAGAGAGTGACAATAGGCTGTTTCTTTGAGCTCCAGGCAAACACAGATGCACCCATGAAGAAAACAAATCTGCTGGTGCTTTTCGATCATCAATATCTCCTCCCCAATCACTGTCACTAAACCCAATCAATCTGAAATTATTTGCTGCAGTATCAGTATAAAATAGACCATATTCCAATGTTCCTTTAATATACCGAAGAATCCTCTTAGCTGCCTTCATGTGAGTCAAAGTTGAGCTTCCATATAGCGACTAATGACACCAACTCCATACAAAATATCTGGCCTTGTACACATTAAAAATCGCAGCTTTCCAACCAACCTTCGAAACAGAAGTGGATTCACTTTTTTTTGGTACTATCGAACTTTGAGAACTTGATTCCATATTCCATAAGTGTAGTAACTGAATTGATCCTCTCTATCTTAAACTCTTTCAAGATTTCTTCAGCATAAGTTTGTTGAGAAAGAAAAATCCCTTCTTGACTCTGCTTCACCTGAATTCCAAGATAATAGGACATAAGCCCCAAATCAGTCATCTCAAATTCTTTAGTCATCTTCTTTTTGAACTCCTCAAACAATAGTGGATTATTTCCTGTGAAGATTAAATCATCAACATATAAACATACATACATACATAACTGCTCCATCGTTGTTCATTTTGACATACAAAGCATGTTCATATGGGCATCTTGAAAAACCATTTTTCTGAAAATACTCATCAATACATGTATACCAGGCCCTTGGAGCTTGTTTAAGGCCATATAGAGCTTTCTTCAACTTCAACACCTTGTCTTCTTGTCTTTAACTATGTAACCCAAAGGTTGCTTCAGATATATCTCTTCTTCCAAAATGCCATTCAAGAAGGCTGATTTTACATCCATTTGAAAGATCTTCCATCTTTGTTGAGCTGCCAAGGAAATAATTAACTGAATGGTTTCCATACGAGCCACGGGAGCAAAGACTTCATCATAATCGATTCCGGCCCTTTGAGAGAATCCCTTTGCCACAAGCCGAGCTTTGTACTTTTGCACCTCTCCATTAGCATTTTTCTTCACTTTGTAAATCCACTTTGCTGCCACAGGTTGTTTTCCCTCCGGAAGTGATGTCAACTGCCAAGTATCATTCCTTTCAATAGCTTTCAGTTCTTCATCCATAGCCAATCTCCATCTTTCATCTTGTACAGCTTCCTCAAAAGACAATGGCTCAATATCTGCAAATAAACAGAACATAGTGGAATCATTGATTTCCTCGGTATCTTATAAATTTCAGCCAAACTTCGCATACGGGGTGACCTTTCGGAGGAGCTTTGAGGGGACAAATTTGCTTGGTTTGTTGAAGCTGTGTGAGAAGGAGTCTCCGGTGTAACAGCAGCAACAACATGATCCTGAGATTGATCTGCTCCCAAAACATCATCAAATAAAGGAAGAAAATTATAGTTTTCATCTTGAGGAACATAATAAACATGATAAACAAATTGATGATTTCCATTCTTCAATCTAATATAAAATATCTCCTTTGCCCATGATTGGAACTTTAGTTTGATCACCAAAGGAAATGCTCCCTTTAACAGATTCATCAAGTTTCCAAAATAAATTTCAAGTTTCCAAAATAAATTTTTATTACCAGACATGTGATTGCTAGCTCCCGAGTCAAGATACCAAGCATCTTGATTCCTCTCTCCATCATCTTCATTACAGGCAAGTAATAGGGAGGACTCCTCATCTTCATCTACCTCAACACAATTTGCCTTCATATCCACATGTTTATGCTTTTTACTTGCCTTCATATCCACATGTTTATGCTTTTTACGGTATTGCCTTAGGCTTCCAGAAGTGAATAGCTCCATAATGATGTTAATGTTCTTCTTCTGATCATCCACCCATGAGTTATAAAACTTGATAACATTCTCATGCTTTAGAGACTTCAACAGATGAACTTCAGAATACAGCCTTTCAAAGTTGTCTGGAGACTGTTTATCAATTTGAGAGAACCTTTTATCATATAGAGCCTTCTTCAAATGGTTCCATTAGAAAACTGGAGTTGCCTTTTATCAATTTGAGAGAACCTCATGACAATCCAAATTTGCTTAGTGGTTCTTTGTCATCATCTCTGATCGATAAAGAACAAGAAGAGTTGAAGGCGGAACTTGAAATTATTGAAGCTCTGATACCACAATGTTGGAGAAGAGAAAAAAAACCAGAGAAAACGGAGAGGGGTAAAATCAAAGGACACACCCAGGTCTCCCGGATTGTAATGGTCATATTAATATCTATAGGAATACAAACGGATGACTCTTCAGTACCCACCACTACATTAATGACAAACTTAACCACACGAGAGTAACGTAGTATATAAAATGACCAAACATAATTAACACAAGTTTATTTTCTCAACATTCAGAGGCTTCATAATTAATCGTTATCATTTTCTTTTGGCACAACCAGTAAATCATTAATCACATCTGAACATTGGGTGATTTCACTTTGGACAAGAAGCATAAGCAGCATTATCCCCATTCTAAGTTAGCCGCTGCGTCTTGTAGGATGTACTGTTTTAAGTCAGATAGACTTCAAACATCAGCGACAGCCATATCTTGGCAAAATTTGAGCTTCTTGTCAACTAAGGTACTCTTAATAACCATTCTCAACTGCTTTTAAATGTGATTCTCTGTCTTTCCTACGTCATTCACCGATACATCACATGCAGATGGATCTTTTCTCAACTTCCTTCGAAGAAATAATGGTAGAAGTCACATTCATATAGTCTACTGGCCTCCAAGTCAATTCACAAAAGACCCTTTGCTATTACCTAAGATCACCCTGGTAGTAACTGTTTAGAATGCACTCTTTCAGGTTTTTTAAGCCTTATTTTCCAGCCTTCAATTTCCAGTCCACAGTCTGCACACCTGGAACTATTTTAATAGCCAACCACGAAACTGGACCTCTAGTCCAGTGTTCATGAGGAGCTTTTACTTTTTTCCAAGCTCATGACAGAATGTTTTGCCCCAAGTGACAGATTTAAGTTCTTTAGTCGTAACATCCTAGCTCTCCCCTCTCCTGGCCCATATTGTGCCAACATATCATCATGATGTAGAAAAACACTTTCAGGAACACATGCATTTCTCTAATCAACTGCCATTCAATTTTAGAAACTGTCTCGTATAAAGACATACCCGATAGGCAATACTTCCCCTCCTTGCGGAAACTTTGAGAACAAAGGACCACTTTTTTAATATATCTTTTTGATCCTCAAGTATGGAGACATGATTAAGGGTGATTTTTTTTTTCCTATGTTCCTGATGCTTTCATGAAAGAGGGTTGGGAAAATTTTCTTTGACCAAGAAGTGCATGACAAAAGTACAGATGATAATTCTGTTGGAGTTTTTTATTATTATCCTTACTTTATGTAATATTTCGTATGCACAACATAAATAAATAGTTAAGAAATAATATAATCTTATCTGAGGCATGCTATGGATGGTGCTAAGAGGTGGGCACTGAGCCGTGCTTGGCACGACATGGCCCAGGCCCATCGTGCCTTAAGAATTACCGTGTCGTGCCTGGCACGGAAAAAAAAAATTATATCCGGCACGGCCTATGACCCAATTTGAAATGGGTCACGGGCCGTGCCTGACGGGCTGTGCCATGGCACAGCCCGCCTAGGCACCCAAGTGCCTAGGCCCACCTGGTGCCTAGGCACCAGCTGCGGCTGGTGCAGGTGCCTAGGCACCAGCTGGGCCAATGGCCCAATAGCCATTTTTAACGGCTATATAGCCGTTAAAGGCTGTTGGGAGGGGTTTAGACCATTTTACCCCTTTCAACAGTCATATAACGGCTATATCAAAGGATAGCTTTGGGGAAAAAAATTTGGGACTTCTATAAATAGATGAACTATCCCTCATTCGTACCACACCAAACTAACTCCTCTATTATTACTATTTCTCTCTTCAAGCATGTAATTTAGTAGATTAGCAATTTAATTTTTAGTTTGCAAGTGTTCTTACAAATGACAAGTGCTCAAGCAAGTAGTCAAGTGCTACAAGGTCACTTCTTATCGAGAGACGAGAGCACAAGAGAAAGCTCATAAATCTTAGCTCCACGCCTCCACCTCTGATATTTTCTCAATTCCTTTTTGTGGGTTAGTTTTTATTTTTTTATATTTATTAATTAAAAATTTTAAATATAACATATTTTAACGAAAGTAATTTTAACATGCACCCTTTTTCTGAAGATGAGGAAACTAATCCCCAAGGACCCCAACCCTAATCCCAACTCTAAGTTCCATCTAGAGCTAGTGTCAGTGAGTGTCAAACCTCTTCTCGTAAGATGACTAGTAATGTTTGGATTGATTTCGATAGAATTATGGTTGATGGAGTCTATAAAGCAAAATGTAAAAAATATGCAAAACTTTACAGTTGTTCTAGTACTGGGGGAACAAGGCATCTAAGAAGACATCAAGAGAGTCATAGGATGCATGATTCCCATCAGCAATGTGTCCTTAATATACAAGAGGGATCACTTGTAGGCAATTTTGCATATAATCACGAAAATCAAAGAAAATTATTGGTAAGATGGAGAGTTCAAGATGAATTACCTTTAGTTTGTCTGAATCTTATAATTTTGAAAGATATGTTCAATTAGGCCTACAACCTGCTTATAAAAGAACTAGTAGCCGTACCTTTAGAAGAGTGGCTATGATAAACTTTTTAGCAATGAAACAAAGTTTAATGGAAAGCCTCTCAAATTTAAATGCTAGAATTTCTTTAACTTCTAATATTTGGTCATTATATGTAGGTAGTAATTTTTTTATTTACTGCTCATTATATTGATAATAATTGGTAATTAAATAAATGAATTATTACTTTTTGTGCTTTTGATTTTTCGCATTCAGGACAATAAATTTTAAATATTATTTATCAAACCACATGCTCATATAATATTAATAATAAAATAATGTCAATTACTTTGATAATGCATCTAATAATAATTCTGCTATTGCACTATTAAACGACTCTTTGCATCCCATTTTAGATGGACAATTATTTCATATTAGATGTGCATGTCATATATTAAATCTTTCTGCTCAATTTGGCATGAACATAATTCAAGAGGTTATTTTAAAATTAGAATGCAGTTTCTTTTATTCATGCTTCAAGGTCAAGACTTCAAGAATTTAAACAATAATGTGTAGATCATGGTAAACGTTTTAAAAAATTTAAACTTGATGTAATAACTCATTGGAATAGTACCTATGCCATGATACATGATGCATATCCATATAAGAATTAATTAAGTGCTTATATTAATGAGCATGGATTAGGATTTACATTGACTAAACTGATTGGCATCAAGGTAAAATTTTAGAAGATTTTTTGTTATTTTTTATGATGCTACAAATGTTCTTTCAGGTATTTACTATCTAACTTCTTGTTCATTTTTACAAAAAGCATATAATTAGTAAAAAATTTAAAGAATATAGATATCATGAAGTTTTAATGCCTATTATACGTAATATGGAAACTAAATGGAATGAATATTGGAATAGGATATGTCCATTGCATAACTTAGCTGCTGATTTTGATCCTAGAGTTAAATTAAATGGTGTAATTTTTTTAATTGATCAATACTGTGAAAACATGAATCAAAATCCTGAACCTGCTAAAGATGAGGTAACATGACTTCTTAATGATATTTATAATTTATATAACGATAAAATTTATGGATCTAGAATACCTGCTCAAAGCTCTGCTTCTTCTTCTAGATCTCATTCGTCATCTATTTTTTCATTCATTAGAAGACACGTACATGCTTCATCTTCTTCATCTTTAAGTAATGAACTGAAAATTTATTTATGAAACGATCTTCATTCTGCATATGATGAAGATCAAATAGAAAGTCTAGATGTATTAGCTTGGTGGAAGAGTGTTAGAAATCAATATCCTGTTATGTATGCCATTGCATGAGATATTTTAGCTGTGCCGATGTCCACAGTAGCATCGGAATCCGCTTTCAGTGCAGGTCGACGTATTTCGGACGAAACGAGAAGTAGGATGACTGGCAAGACAGTTGAGATGCTTATCTGCTTTAAAGATTGGTTGGATGCTGAGGCGAGGCTTCAATATAAAGGTGGACATGACTTAACCAGCGAAAATGATGATGACACAAATACTACTGATGACTGATGATGATGAGTGAGTCATTTTTACTTTTATAATTATATTTTTATTTTTTTAATTATTAAAAACTTAAAGTAAGTCATCTTTATTTTTTTTTCTTTCTATTTTTTTCTCCTTACTTATTGTATTATGTTCTGGAGGTCAGGCCTAGCCCCCTCCCTTCTGTACCATTTGATTTTAAATTAATAAACTGGTAGGGGTCTATGCCAAACCCCCCACTATTAAGGTGGCTTATATTAATAAAAAAATTTTATTCCTAATAATTTTTAATTTATCAAAAAAATATTTTTTACAAAATTTTTTTATTTGAGCCATGCACGGTCCAGGCCGCAGGTGGGCCTAGGCCGCCGTGCCGGCCCAGGCCCATCATGGGCCATGCCGTGCTGGGCCAATAGAAAAAAATTTTCCGCGCTCGGCATGACACGGTTTACTGGGCCATGCCAGGCATGGCATGGTTCACTGAGCCGTACCGTGCCATGGGCGGCACGGCCCAATGCCTACCTCTAATGGTGCTTTCTTTAAAGTAATATTCGTTCTGCCTAAGTACATAAAGTTGATGGTAGTTTATTCCCAAGATACAATGAACTACATATTCTCTTTAAAGTGCACTCTAATAAAGAAGAATTAGGGCAGACTCGAACAAACCAATCCAGATGAAATGAGAATCAACAATTTATTAAAAAAATTCACTTTATGTGGACTCAACTCCTCAAATGCTTATTAGGCGCACTTAAGTTCACTCGATTTCTCACTTTCTTCTCTCTTCTATGCTTTATGGTCTCTTGTTTCTAATTCAGATGCATAATACCATCCTCTATTTATAAAATTTGAACAGGTGTGTATGAATGGATATCTAGGCATCCTTTAATTGGATACATTCATTCATCATATTATCCACCCAATCACCAAGGCTTATGTCCCTTAGATTTAATCCATTCGAATGAATGCATTGAGATGCATGTATCCATTAATGAAGCCAAACACCAATTAGGGTTGTCACATCTCATTAGATCTGATGCATCTAAGCACATCTTATCACAACTATTCATGATACAATGTACATAAGGGCATAGATGAGAGGAAGCCTTTCTTTACAAAGCTTGATCACTATTTCAAATTAGGATTTATATTTAAGTGATTTTATGTTTTTTAATTATTCAATGTGGGATTATTCTTAAAGTAATAAAATTTTGAATTACTTGTATTAAAATCTAACAAATACATTAGTAAAATTAAAGAAAGCTTAAATAGTTAATGAAAGTGATAGAAGGAAAACATAAGAATGCACCATCTTCTAGAAAGCTCCTTAAATTTTAGAAAGTTTATGCTCTAAGTTGTGGCAGATATATTAAAAACATAAAAAAATTGAGTTGCACAATCTAGGCTCCTCAATTAGAGCATCATATTATATAATGTACACCTTATAGTCCCCCAAAAGAAAGAAATATACACCTTGCACTCAATTTTGATGTAGAGAAAAGCACGTGTCTTTTTTTCCCCAAAGAACAATGAAAGAAAATTATGATAAGAAGTAAACTAATTTAACAATACATTTCATTCAATTCATTTCTCTTGACTTCTAAGATGGAATTTGGATAGCTCCAATCATACGCTGAATAGCTCCAAGCACCAAGTTCTCTAGTTAAGCTAGCTTGGTCCATACCATGTTTGCTCAATGATTATAGGATTAGGCCCAGGCCAAATCACAATATTGACCAAACTCGCTCAAGCCAAAGCAAAGATTTGAAATCAATCCGAAGCATAATTAGACCAATGACCCCTTTTTTTTCTTGAATCTACCCCAAAAGCCAAACTCAAGCCCTCCTTGAACCATAATACTTAGGTGGTGTTTGGCATAGGGTGATATTTGAAATATCACAAATGACTTTGGAATGATGACAGGATTATCCTATTTGATATCCTCATTTTCGCAGTGACATGTAGTAATTACTAAGATATTAAGATCATTGTTCAAGGGATGATTTTAATCCTGCCTAAGGGGTAGGAAATGTTAGATTATGATGATCATTATGTGCATTGAAAATTGTAGACATGAAAAATTGTAGACAATTATCTCTATTTTTTCTATTTAAATAATGAGATTGTCCTTATTAATACAACAAAAACATTACCACTACTTCCCTTCTCCCCATTTATAAGCAGCACATTTTACCCCTAACCCATATCCCTTGCTTCTCTCTTCTCTCTCTTTATATTGCTGCTCCTGTTGCCTTTGCTACACTTCCTCACTGCTAAATTTGAGTAAATTTGTTGGTTTGATCAATTTAGTATTTATATTATAGGTATTTAAATTAAAAGGATATATTTTATAATTATATGATAAGTTTTTTAAAATAATTTTATACTTTTTAAATTAAAATTGTAGGTTTTATATCCATATGTTATGCAAATAAGTTTTTAAAGATATTATTAGTATTGCATGCATGATAATCTTGTATACTAAATATAGTGATTAGTGGTCATCAGTGATCTTTATTTACTGAAACTTTACATGCCAAACAAGATGATGTTGGCTCCTTGGTAATTCTATCACCGAGGAAGATGGTGCCATGTTGATTAACCGAACAGCCTCTTAACTCCTGGTCGGATATCCCCGCCCTCCTCTCCACTCAAAGTTACACACAGAGAGAGAGATCTATTAGAAGGATGAACTTACCGCAACGTCGATGGGGACCCCAGTGTCAACACGGTGCTGATAATAGAGATCGATGTAGTCGACACCAAGCCTCTTCAAGCTCGCCTCACAGGAGGTCCTCACGTACGCCGGATCGCCACGTACCTCAATCTTGCCATCAGAAAAGCTGAGACCAAATTTAGTGGCCAGCTGCACCTTCTCCCTATCCCCCCTTGCAGAGCCTAGAACAAGCACCACGAAGGACAGCATCAGAATTGGACGCGTATATACCAGGTCACCAGCAGCCCAGAAGTTTGATTACCTTGCCGAGGAGGAGCTCGTTGGTGAAAGGGCCGTAGAAGTCGGAGGTGTCGAGGAAGGTGACGCCGCTGCCGATGGCGTGGTGGATGAGAGCGATCATTTCGTGCTCTGGCTTGGGGGGGAGCCGTAGGGGTCGGACATCCCCATGCAACCCAGGCCCTGGGCGGAGACCTCCAGGCCCTGTGATCCCAGCTTCATGCGCCCCACCGTCGCCATGGCTCTTGCGCTGCTGGTGAGAATTGGACCGGTGGAGGCGGGCTTTTTTTAGCGGCGGTCCGCTGTCCGTTCTCACCATTTAAATAATATTGTCTTGGGGGACACACCGAATGCTAGTGTCATTACTGACTCTAATGGGCTTTGGATGGAGAAAAAATAGGAGGAAAGAAAATTAAAAGAAAAAAAAAAAAGAAAAAATTAGAGAGAAAATATTTTCTCTCCTTTTGTTTGAATGAATGGAAGGAAAATAGAGAGGAGAGAAAAGTTGATAATTTATAATGACAATAATATCCTTATTATAAATGATTAAAAAATACATCAGTTATTTTTTTTGAAAGGGTCAATATTGGAATGAAAAAAAAGAAACAGCACTTTTGAGTTTTCTCTTCGAAATCTCTCCAGTTTCGGAGAGAACTTTTATATGGGGCCACCACTTTTTTTCTCTTTGTTTTCCCCCTATGGTTTTCTTTCCTCTCTACTTTTTTCTCCATCCAAACAAGATAAATTTCATTTTCTCTTCTGTTTTTCTTCTTAGTTTTCTTTCCTTCCTAGTTTTCTCTTCATTCAAACAGAGGCTAAATAAAAGAAAGAAAAGAGGCTCACATAAGAAAGCTATCAGTCAGCAGTGTCCTGGCTCACACTATGGGTGTCAGCCTGCGAGGCCTGAAAAATAGCAATATCATCATATCCATATTAACAACCATTTTTAATTGAACAAACATAAATACAAATAAAAATATAAATAAATTATTAAAAATATAAATATAAATCAAACGGCTAAATCAAAGATATCGTTATAAGTTAATATCATCATTTATTTTTGTTCTAAAGTTCATTGAGCTGTGCAAAATCAAATAGAATTATAAACAAAATGGAACATTTGGATATAAATTAGGTAATCATCAATCCACATTTTTTGTTTAACCAATATGAATATGGATAGACATCAATCAAATACTTAAATTTGTGGTTTTATATGGATAGTTGACATTTAAAATGGAATGGATAGTTATTACATGGTTCCATGAGATCCAACTCTTTTAGGCTAACTCACTTTATATTTAAATATAATTAGACCGAATTAAGATAAAATATATATAATAAAATTTTTAATTTAATTTATATTCATGATATTCGGTAGAGTTAACTTTTTAATGCATTTTAAATTACTTAAATTAGAGTTCAATTGAGGAAGTTCTTATTAATTCAATCAATATCTTTTAATGCTGACAAAATTCAATTAAATTATGAAAATACCATTGATAATAGTTAAGAATGATTTTTAATATTTTTTATCTAAATTTTTATATTTCATAAATTATATTGAATAAGTTAGAAGCTAGTTTTGAATTAAAATCTATTTTTAAATATTTAACTTGATATTTATCTTTTTAGTTTTCTTTAAAAAATTAGAATCATATAAAAACTAAGAAGCCTATTTGTTTTAGAAGATTGATATCATATAAAGAGTAAAAAATTTATTTTATTTAGAAGTAAGAATCTATTTAAAATATTTAATAAATATTTATCTAATTAATTTTTTAAAGAAATTAAAGTCCTACTAAATCTAAAAGTCTATTTGTTTTAAGAGTTTGGTATGTTATAAAGAGTAGGAAACATAATATTTACTTTAGGAGTCAAAAATTTATTATTTAATATTTAATTGATATTTATCTCTTTAGTTTTCTTAAAGGAATCAATTCTACAAAATTAGTTATTTTATTTATTTTAGAAGATTAGTATTTATAAAGAGTAGAAAACCTATTTGCCGTAGGAATCAAAAATTTATTTTTAAATATTTAATAGATATTTATCTCTTTGGTTTTCTTAAAGAAATCAATATCCTACTAAAATTAGAAAGTTTATTTATTTTAAAAGATTGATGTCTTATAAAGAGTAGGAAACTTATTTATTTTAGGAGTTAAAAATCTATTTTTAAATATTTAATGGATATTTATCTCTTTAGTTTTCTCGAAGGAATCAATATCCTACTAAATTAGAAAAGTTATTTGTTTTACAAGATTGATATTTATAAAGAGTAGGAAACTTATTTACAATAAAAACATATTTATAAATGTGACTCAATGGTGGTCCTTTGATATCAAATCAATAGTTTAGAAGGATGAAAAAGGTGAAGGTTGAAGGATCAAGAAGGTTGATGAATCAAAAAGATAAATAATGATTGGCCACTTATGAAATTTATCATGTCTTAAATAAATAAATATGTATCATCCTATGATGCTTATTTTATGAATATAATATGCTTACATATTGATCATGATTGACATAATTGTACTTGATATTGATTATTTATTACTTATGATGAATTGATAAAGATGTTGAACCAATCGTGAATAAGATTTAATGAGAGATAATAAAGCTGAATTAAAGATTTTAAACCTATTGTAAGTAGTGCTTGGTTACTTCTAGATTTTATCATATTTTTAAATAAATAAATATTTATCACTCTCTAATGCTTATTATATAAATATTCCATGCTTTCATATTGACCACGATTACCATGATTATACTTTATATTGATTGTTTATTACTTATAATAAATTAATAAAGATATTGAGCTTATCATGAATAAGATTTAATGAAAGATAATAAAACTGAATTAAAGAATCTAAACCTGCATATATAGTGCTTGATTACTTTTAGATTTTATCATGTTTTTAAATAAATGAATATTTGTCACTCTATGATGCTTATTTTATAAATATTGCATGTTTTCATATTGACTATGATTGCTATGATTATACTTCATATTGTTTATTTATTACTTGTGATGAATTAATAAAGATATTAAGTTGATCATGAATAAGATTTAATAAAAGATAATTAAAGTAAATTAAAGATTCTAAACCTGAATAAGTAGTGCTTGATCACTTTTAGATTTTGTTGTATTTTAAATAAATAAATATTTATCATATTATGATGCTAATTTTATGAATATTGCATGCTTGCATATTGACCATGATTATCATGATTATACTTGATATTGATTATTTGTTATGTGTGGTGAATTAATAAAGATGTTGAACTAATCATGAATAAGATTTATGAGAGATGAAACTGAATTAAAAATGTTAAACTTGATTATGCTGAATGATTTGGATACCCTATCAGTGGGGCTGTACACTAGAAAAACCCATAATTTTGGAGAATATATACTCAATTGATACCCTACCAATGGGGCTATACCTAGAAAAACCCATGGTCTTGGAGGATATACTCGATTGCTATCCTACTTGTAGGGATTATACACTGCTGATACTCTTGACCTTAGGAGCTGACGATATCCTACCTATGGGGCTAAAACATTGGGGTTTTACTCATGATCTTAGGGGCTATACCCTAGTTAGTACACTACTTGTGTGGCTAAAACATTGGCGATGTGATTCCAACAGGATAGGATCAAAGGACATAATACAATGAGCACTAAGATTAAATAACATGACATAATGGAAACTAAGAATGTGATAATTACATATGATGTGGCTGACGTAGCCACGAGGGCAATCATGGCAAAATTAAAAGCTTAAGGCGGCCCCGCCCCGTCATCTCCAAGTCGGCCGAGTCAGCCCCGACTTCCCCAAGTCAGCCCCGGCACCTCCCAGTTGGCCGAGTTGGCCCCGACTTTCTCAAGTCGGCCCTGCTCGGTCCCAGTATCTCCAAGTCGGCAGAATCGGCCCCGACTTCCCCAAGTCGGCCCTGCTCGGCCCCGAAACCTCCCAGTCGGCCGAGTCGGCCCCGACTTTTTCAAGTCGGCCCTGCTTAGCCCCGGCATCTCCAGGTCAGCCGAGTCGGCCCTGACTTCCCCAAGTTGGTCCTGCTCAGCCCCAACACCTCCCAGTCTACCGAGTCAGCCCCGACTTTCCCAAGTCAGCCCTACTCGGCCCCGGCATCTCCAAGTTGGCTGAGTCGGCCCCGACTTCCCCAACTTGGCCTCGCTCGGCCCCGGCACCTCCCAGCCGGCCGAGTCAGCCCCGACTTCCCTAAGTCGGCCCCGGTTGGCCCCGGCACCTCCAAGTCGATCGAGTCGGCCCCGCTTGGCCCCAGCACCTCCAAGTCGACCGAGTCGGCCCCGACTTTCCCAAGTCGGCCATGCTCAGCCTCGGCACCTCCAAGTCGGCCGAGTCGGCTCCGACTTTCCCAAGTCGGCCATGCTCGGCCCCGGCACCTCCAAGTCGGCCGAGTCGGCCTTGACTTCCCCAAGTCGGCCCCGCTCAGCCTCGACACCTCCCAGCCAGCCGAGTCGGCCCCAATTTTTTCAAGTCGGTCCTGCTCGGCCCTGGCATCTCCAAGTCGATCGAGTCGGCCCCGACCATCCCTGGTCGGTCCCGCCCCAGCATCTTCAGGTCGGCCGAGTCAGTCCTGCTCAGCCTCGGCACCCTCATGAGAGTCAAGGTATTCCCAACTTTCCCAAGTCGGCCCCAGGATGGTCCTGGCAGTTCAAGCCACCATCTTTTTGGCTCACGCCGTCTGACACCACCAGGTCCAACCACCCACTGGCCGCTCCATTGATAGGACCAGACCTAACTACCCGCCAGCTTCACTGACTAATGGGACGTGGCTCACAAACCTCCGTTTTTCTCCTCTCTGATGGGACAGGACCCACCAACCGGCCCAGATTCACGCAACCCCCATGAACCCTACGGACATTCCCTTCTCACGGAACTCCACTGTTGGCCCAGATGACAACCCAAGAGGGGGGGGGGGTGAATTGGGTTCTTTTAAAAAATTAGCCTTTTAAAGTAGTTTGCTTTAAGATGAATGAAGGCAATAGCAATGTAAATACAAAGTGCAGTGAATAAAACAGAGATAGAGAAAGAGTCAATGAAAGCACGGCAAACACAAAGATTTATAGTGGTTCGGTGTATCCAACACCTACGTCCACTCCCAAGATTCAATTGGGTCCACACTATAATCTTCCTTGATTACAGCAGAGTTGTTTTACAAGCTCACTACAAACTTATTGTTTTCCCGGGATCACAACGAACCCAGCTGGTTTTCAAGGGCTCACCAGCACAAAAACCCTAACACAAGCTTTACCAAGCTTGTACCAAGGTAAGACTACCTCAACTAGTTCAATCCCCAAGATTGAACTAGACACAAAGAATAGAAATATTGTTTTTCAGTTACAAAGCTCCTTAATGAGCGGATAAACAAATATAAGAATAAAGTTTAGAAAAGCCTGATTTGCAGTTGGTTGGCTTTTGAGCTTTTCTTCTTTTCTTCTTTTCCACAACTCCTTTGAAGTGTAGAATCGGGCCTCAGCTCAGATTCTTCATGGACTGTACGTTGGAGTTGATTTGAGCTTTTCCTCTTTTCTTTGAGTGTTGAAAATCACTTGAGATGGTCTTGAATAGCTCTTGGATTTTCTTCTGAAGCTTCCTTGGATTGTTGAGCTTGAGCACAGAAGGAGCTTCCTTTGATTTCACACTTTTTCTTTCACTCTATTTTGAATCACGGATTTTTCAAGTGGCGCTCTGTTTTCTTCTTTTTTTGAAAGATTTCTCTCTTTTAATTTGAATGTCTATTTTCTTCTACTTGATTTGAAAACGACTTATCTATTTATAGATTCTGCAAAAATATAGCCGTTAGGAACAAAGAAAAATAGTCGTTAAATAAAAATCTTACCGTTGACGCTGAGTTGGCATTCGGAAAAATCTCGTCCAGATTTGCTGGAGTTGACTCCTGCTTTCCGTGAGTCGGCTCGAAGTCGTGATACCAAAAATAGAAATACTCAAAAGTCAAAGGGTCGACTCATCAAAAATAAAGTGTCGACTCCTGACAGTCAGGGGTCGACTCATGAAAAGTTGGGGGTCGACTCGCGAAATGCTCAGAAAAACACACCTCTGGTGTCTGAGCGGAGTCGACTCACACAGTCATGGAGTCAGCTCGACAGAATCGGGGGTCGACTCCTGAAATCGCAGGGGTCGACTTGAGACAGACAATCATTTCTGTATTCTGAGTGGAGTCGACTCTGAAACTCTAGAGTCGGCTCCGGAACGTATCAAAAATCAGAGAATTTTCTGATTGACTTGAAATTCGTTCCAGATTCATTTTAAATCAATTTTTTGACTTGAATACAATAAAATTGTCATTAGGAATCAATTCAAGAAATGTTCCAAAAACTCATTGATTATTATATGAAGTATAAAATTTCTTTTTGAAAGCTTAAACGTGGAGCTTCAAATTGATTAAAGTTATACTTTAACATTCTCATTCATTGTTCTAAATACATTCATTGCTCATGTAAATAAACTCATTACATCTTTTAATATACTCATGTCTTTTGGTAATCATCAAAATCAATAAGATTGGGGCAACAAATTCTCAACAATCTCCCCAACAATCTCCCCCTTTTTGATGATGACAAAAACATTGAGTTTATGCATGATTGATTAGAGAATTTATTTTATTTTCATAGTTAGGCTTAGGCTCCCCCTGAATGAGGTAGCTCTCCCTATGAAACTCAAATAAATATCACATTCATTCAATTATTTATCTCATTCATTCAATCATTTTAACTTCATTTGATTAATTAATTTCTCCTCCATGCATATACAGTTATAAAACTATAAAACTCTCCCCCTTTTTGTTATCAACAAAAAGGTAGAGATGCATCAAACATAATCATTCATTCATTCATTCAAGATATGATTTAACAAAATCTGATTCATTAATAAAAGGAGAAATACATTCAGACTTAGATTACATTGACCATTCAAAATAGACTTTTCATTACATCAAAGTATAAAATGTAAAACATAATATAAACTTCATTACATTGCAAGGACTAAGTATCTAATACATCAAAAGTGAGTCCTTACAATTCTAGTTAAGTGATCTATGATATTTTTCATTCCATCTGTTTGTATCTTCACATAGTCCTTCAGTCTCTCATCAACAAAAGTGCAAGCAGTCAATATTTTATCTTGGAGTTCAGCATTGCATTTTGCATATGTTTCGCCATCTCCGCAGATGTCTTTAAGTTCTTCAAATATGTTCTTTAGGTCTCCACTTAAAGACTCAGAAGAATTGCTAAGGGTTGTTTCTATCTTGGTGATCCGATCATCCAAAGAGTAAAGAGTTTCCTTAAGATTCATAAACTTGTTTTCAAACTCTGATTTTAACTTATCTGACTGATCATCAAGAAGACCTTTAAGCTGCCTTAACTGAAGTTCTGAGAAACCAACAGATGAAGATGATGCATGATCAAACAACGGAGCAGGGGTAGGGGCAGGAGCAGGAATAGGAGAGCTCGGAGGAACAGGCGAAGAATGTCTGACTGATGGTCCCGGTGCCTCAGTGTCCACGGCTCTATCATCCATCAAACCTTTCCTTTCCCATCTGCCATTTCTCTTTACAAAACCCATTCTTTGTATAGTGGCCAAACTGTAAAAATCGGTGTGCCTTAAGTTCCTCATAGGCTCACTATCTGAAATGACAATCCCTTGGCTTTGAAATATTTTGGTAAGAATCATGCCGTAGGGTAAACTTGATTTTCTTTTACCTCCATAGTCGGCAATATACCATAATATCATACTAGGAAGGTTAATGGGTTTACCCATCACAATTGCATCCATTACAAAAATATCTCTTTCTGACACATAGTTGAACCGCCCAATCTTGGGAAAAAGGATTCTACTACAGATGTTGTGGAGAAGTCTCAATTCTAAGGATAACTGATTAGCAAAAACTTCCTCAAAACCGACAATCTCCCTGTTAAGCAGTCTAGACAGAGCAGGACTTCTATCTTCAGAAGAAAATGTAGATGTTCCTGACACTGGAAGATTCAATAATCTAGAAAGCAAATCCACTGTCACTGAAATTCTATTTCCTCTCACACTGCTTACAAGACCATTGTCTCCTCTAGATAGATTCTTATAAAATTCCTTGACAAGGGCAGGGTATGTAGGACAATCTAAAGAGCAAATCTTTTCCCAACCCATCTCAATCAACTGCCTTCCCACAATAAATCCCTCAACTTCAAACAATTCAAAATCTACTTTCCTTCCGGTAGTTATCACTCTATCGGCAAGTCTATCTACCTGTGATGGAGCCGTAGAGGGAGAAGCACTAGGAGTCGAAGAAGATGAGGTTGAATCCAAGCTCGGTAAAGGCTCACGAACAGGACACCTCATGGTCTTCCTCACTGCTCTCTTCCTCTTTACTCCGGCCGCACCAAGGTTAGATCCTCGAGTTTTAGGGGCCATTGATCTATTGAAGGGTTAATTAGGGATTTTTGAGAATTTGGAAGGTCAGGAAATATTTTGGAGAGAGTATTTGGAGAGATTGAGACGTTAGAAATGAACGGCGAGTCGACTCTACCCTAGATAAATCAACCTGGGACCACTTCGAGTCGGCTCCTGCAAAGCGAGGGGTCGACTCCGAACAGTCACAGAAAACTATCCCGAAGTGGAGTCGACTCGCGTAGAGAAGGGGTCAACTCAAGAGTTTCAGTAGAAACCTGGAGTCAACTCCGATACTCACCGAGTCGGCTCCGAGACCATTTCAGAGCAAAAAACATAAAGTTTCAGATAATCTGAAATGTGACTGGATAATGATCTTAAAAATTGATAAAATAATCATTGGATTTTAATAGATCAATTAGATATGAATTCTAGATAAGATTTCCTTAAAGATCAAGGATTTGAAAGAATTTTAGATAAGATTTCCTTAGGGGTTTCAAATTCATTCTAATGGATCACAAATCCCTAACTCTCCTCTAAGATAACAGAATCTTTCTTCACTCAAGGGTTTTATAAATATATCTGCCAATTGATCTTCAGTATTAACATAATCAAGACATATTTCATTATTTGCAACATGTTCTCTTATAAAATGATATCTAATTTCTATGTGCTTATTTCTAGAGTGTTGAATTGGATTTTTCGTTAGATTAATTGCACTTGTGTTATCACATTTTATAGGTGTTTTATCAAGTGTGATACCATAGTCTTCAAGTTGTCGCTTAATCCATAAGATTTGAGCACAGCAACTTCCAGCCGCAACATATTCAGCTTCAGTAGTTGATAATGCAACTGAATTTTGCTTTTTGCTAAACCATGAGATTAAGTTACTTCCTAAGAATTGGCATGCACCACTTGTGCTTTTTCTATCTAATTT
Source organism: Calamus simplicifolius (assembly GCA_900491605.1). NCBI lineage: Eukaryota > Viridiplantae > Streptophyta > Magnoliopsida > Arecales > Arecaceae > Calamus > Calamus simplicifolius. Next base: position 71,959 of record UESW01002135.1, on the reverse strand, counting down.
ACATCCAGCATAATCAGAATCAGTGTATGCAATCAAGTTCAATGTTGAGTCTCTAGAATACCATAAACCTACATTTTTCGTTCCACTTAAGTATCTTAGTATTCTTTTAACAGCAATTAAATGTGATTCTTTAGGTTCAGACTGAAATCTAGCACATAAGCAAACAGCAAACATTATGTCTGGTCTACTTGCAGTTAAGTAAAGTAGGGATCCGATTATACCTCGATAATATTTTTGATCAATCTTCTTACCTTCTTCATCTTTGTCCAGCTTGCATGAAGGACTCATTGGTGTCCCGAGGGGTTTGATTGATTCCATACCAAACTTCTTTAGAATTTCTCTTGTGTACTTTGTTTGGTTGATAAAGATTCCCTCTTTGCTTTGTTTGATTTGGAGTCCAAGAAAGAAATTGAGTTCTCCCATCATGCTCATTTCAAATTCGCCCTGCATCAACTTAGCAAACTCTTGACATAGAAGATTGTTAGTAGCACCAAAAATGATATCATCAACATATATTTGAACTACTAATAAATCTTTACCTTTTCTTTTCAAAAATAATGTTTTATCAACATTTCCTCTTATAAAATTATTTTCAATTAAGAATTTACTTAATCTATCATACCAAGCTCTAGGTGCTTGTTTCAAACCATAAAAAGCTTTGTGCAATTTAAAAACATGATTTAAAAATTCATGATCTTCAAAACCTGGTGGCTGTTCTACATACACTTCTTCATTTATAAATCCATTTAGAAAAGCACTTTTTACATCCATTTGAAATAATTTAAAATTCATGTGACATGCAAATGCAAGTAATAGTCTAATGGCTTCTAATCTAGCTACTGGTGCAAAGGTTTCATCAAAATCAATACCTTCTTCTTGATTGTATCCTTTTGCAACTAATCTAGCTTTGTTTCTAATTACAATGCCATTTTCATCCAGTTTATTTCTAAAAATCCATTTTAATCCTATAACAGAATGATTTTTAGGTCTTTCTACTAAAGTCCATACATTATTTCTAGTGAATTGATTTAATTCTTCTTGCATTGCTAACATCCAATTATTATCTTTTTCAGCTTCTTCAATAGTTTTAGGCTCAATTTGTGATACAAATGCAAGATGATTACTAATATTTCTTATAGATGATCTAGTTCTTATTCCTTGAGATGGATCACCTATAATCAATTTCTTAGGGTGATTATAAGCATATCTCCAATCCCTAGGTAGATCTACATCATTATGATTAGTGTTAGTACATCATCCTTAGGTGAATCATTATCTTTAGCGTCTTGCTCATGATCTGAAGATACATCAATATTTAATTTTTCAAGATCTTTTTCAATTAAGTTTGTATCTTCATCATCATCAAATTTTTCGGAACGAGTTCCTAAAGATTCATCAAAAACTACATGAATGGATTCTTCAACAACTAAAGTTTTCTTGTTAAATACTCTATATGCTTTACTAGTTGTAGAGTATCCTAAGAATATTCCTTCATCAGATTTAGCATCAAATTTGCCTAAATTATTTTTACCATTATTGTGAACAAAACATTTACAACCAAATGCATGAAAATATTTAATGTTGGGTTTTCTATCATGCCATAATTCATAAGGTGTTTTCTTTAAAATAGGTCTGATTAAGGCTCTATTCAGGATGTAATATGCTGTGTTAATAGCTTCCGCCCAAAAGTATTTCGGGAGTTTACTTTCACATAGCATGGTACGGGCCATGTCTTCTAAAGTCCTATTTTTTCTTTCAACTACTCCATTTTGTTGAGGGGTTCTTGGTGCAGAAAAGTTATGATTAATACCATTTTCATTGCAAAAACTTTCAAATAAGTGATTTTCAAATTCAGTTCCATGATCACTTCTTAGAGACACTATGGTAGTGTTTTTCTCATTTGTTACTTTCTTGAAGAATTTCATGAATATCGAGAAAGTTTCATCTTTGTGAGCTAAAACATTACCCAAGTGAATCTAGAGTAATCATCTACTATCACAAGACCATATTTCTTTCCTCCTAGACTTGTGGTTCTAGTTGGTCCAAAAAGGTCCATGTGAAGTAGCTCTAATGGCCTAGAAGTTGAAACAACATTTTTAGATTTAAAAGAATTTCTCGTTTGTTTTTCAAACTGACATGCATCACATATTTTGTTATTTTCAAAATCTATTTTAGGTAGACCTTTTACTAAATCAATTCTAATTAGTTTTGAAATCAGGTGTGTGCTTGCATGACCTAATCTTCGATGCCACAGCCAACCGATCTCATTCATATTAGCATTATTAGCAACTAAGCAATGATTATTAGTAGACAAATTGTCTAAGTCAATCATATACATTGCCATTTCTATTTCCAATAAAAACAATGCTATTATCAATGGGATTAGCTACAGTGCATATAGAAGATTCAAATGATACTTTAAAACCTTTGTCACATAATTGACTTATACTAATTAAGTTATGCTTTAAACCATCAACATAAAGTACATTTTCAATATATGTGGAGGGAGTTATTGAATGTTACCAAACCCCAAGATTTGGCCTTTGCCATTGTCGCCAAATATAACAACTCCTCCTTTCTTTTCTTCAAGGGTGATGAATTCTTCTTTGTCACCCGTCATATGTCTTGAGCAGCCACTATCAAGATACCACTTTTTCTTTGATCTTGGCCACAAGACATTCCTGCAATGATGTCAAACTTTATGTTTAGGTACCCAAGCTTTCTTGGGTCCTTCATGGTTAGTAGCAACAAAAATTGTTCCTTTCGGAACCCATATTTTCTTCCCTTTAACATTTAAGTTTTTATTAGGTTTTAGAATTTTACATTCATAAGATTTATGTCCTTTTTGATTACATTTAAAGCATGTAAAATTACTTTGGCCAGCACGCACAAAAATATTTTCAGTGATTTTTGTTTTCTTAAAGTGTTATACCCTAATCCGGCTTTGTCAAAAACTACTTTTTGACTATTTAATAACATGTCTAATTTAGTTGAGCTTAAGGTAAACTTATCAACTATGTTCTTATGTTTTTCAACCTCTTTCATTAGATTATTTTTTCATTGGTAATTAATTCTTTATCTTTTACCAAAACTTCATTTTCAGATTTAAGTTTCTTAACTTCATTATTAAGATCTTCCTTTTCTTTAATGAAAGTTAAATTTTCATTTTTCAAAATCTTGTATTTCTTTTTCAAAACCTTGAAATCGTTAACAAGTTCATTAAAAGCATCAAATAGTTCATCAAAAGCAAATTCATCGCAAGGGTTATCGGAACTTACCTCATCGTTATCGTCCGCCATAAAACATACATTTGCGACTTCCTTTGTTCTTCTTCTTCGGAAGAAGTTTCCTCGCTATCACTCCAAGTCGCCACATAAGCCTTCTTTTTCTTTTTGTAGGCTTTCTTCAATTTAGGACATTCATTCCTAAAGTGCCCCGGTTTATTACACTCATAGCAAGTCAAGGGGTCTTTTTCTTTTTCTTTGTCCTTGTCCTTGTTCTTATCCTTTTCTCCTTCCCACTTTGCTCCAAATTTCTTCTTGTGGAAGGGTTTCTTTCTCCTCATAAATCTTTTAAACTTTTTAGCTAAGAGAGCAGTCTCTTCATCATCATCATCATCATCACTGCTGCTCTCTTCTTCTTTTGCAGCTTTGAGGGCAATCACTTTCTTCTTCTTTGTGTCCTCCTCTACATGCTGCCTCATAGTTAGCTCATGGGTCATAAGAGATCCTAGAAGCTCCTCTAAGGGTAAAGTGTTGAGGTCCTTTGCTTCTTGGATTGCTGTCATTTTTGCTTCCCATGATCTTGGTAATGACCTAAGAATTTTTCGAACAAGTTCTGAGTTAGTATATGTCTTACCAAGACTTTTCAAACCATTTACAATATCTGTAAATCTAGTATACATGCATGCAATGGTTTCAGATTGTTCCATGCTAAACAACTCATATTTATGAACAAGAATATTAATTTTAGATTCTTTTACTTGGTTGGTACCCTCATGGGTAACCTCTAATCTATCCCAAATCTCCTTTGCGGAATTACAAGTGGAGATTCTATTAAATTCATTAGCGTCTAAAGAGCAATATAAGACATTCATGGCCTTAGCATGAGCTGTGCCATCTTCCTATCATTATCATTCCAGTCCCTTTCGGGCTTAGGAACAATAGTGCCATCAATAACATGTGTGGGTGTACTAGGTCCATTAATTATAACACCCCATAATTCATAATCAGAAGCTTGAATGAATATCCTCATTCTTGCTTTCCAATAAGAATAATTTGAACCATTAAACAGTGGAGGTCTATTCGTAGAATGACCTTCAGCAAATGATCCAACTTGTGTTGCCATTTGGATCTTTAGCTCTTGATCGTGTGATCAAAATCTAATGAGCACTTGCTCTGATACCAATTGTTGGCCCAGATGACAACCCAAGAGGGGGGGTGAATTGGGTTCTTTTTAAAAAATTAGCCTTTTAAAATAGTTTGCTTTAAGATGAATGAAGGCAATAGCAATGTAAATACAAAGTGCAGTGAATAAAACAGAGATAGAGAAAGAGTCAATGAAAGCATGGCAAACACAAAGATTTTATAGTGGTTCGGTGTATCCAACACCTACGTCCACTCCCAAGATTCACTTGGGTCCACACTATAATCTTCCTTGATTACAGCAGAGTTGTTTTACAAGCTCACAACTCAAACTTGTTGTTTTCCCGGGATCACAACGAACCCAGCTGGTTTTCAAGGGCTCACCAGCACAAAAATCCTAACACAAGCTTTACCAAGCTTGTACCAAGGTAAGACTACCTCAACTAGTTCAATCCCCCAGATTGAACTAGACACAAAGAATAGAAATATTGTTTTTCAGTTACAAAGCTCCCTAATGAGTGGATAAACAAATATAAGAATAAAGTTTAGAAAAGCCTGATTTGCAGTTGGTTGGCTTTTGAGCTTTTCTTCTTTTCTTCTTTTCCTCAACTCCTTTAAAGTGTAAAATCGGGCCTCAGCTCGGATTCTTCATGGACTGTACGTTGGAGTTGATTTGAGCTTTTCCTCTTTTCTTTGAGTGTTGAAAATCACTTGAGATGGTCTTGAATAGCTCTTGAATTTCTTCTGAAGCTTCCTTGGATTGTTGAGCTTGAGCACAGAAGGAGCTTCCTTTGATTTTACACTTTTTCTTTCACTCTATTTTGAATCACGGATTTTTCAAGTGGCGCTCTGTTTTTCTTCTTTTTCTGAAAGATTTCTCTCTTTTGATTTGAATGTCTATTTTCTTCTACTTGATTTGAAAACGGCTTCTCTATTTATAGATTCTGCAAAAATATAGCCGTTAGAAACAAAGAAAAATAGCCGTTAAATAAAAATCTTACCGTTGACGCTGAGTTGGCATTCGGAAAAATCTCACCCAGATTTGCTGGAGTCGACTCCTGCTTTCCGCGAGTCGGCTCGAAGTCGTAATACCAAAAATAGAAATACTCAGAAAGTCAAAGGGTCGACTCATCAAAAATAAAGTGTCGACTCCTGACAGTCGAGGGTCGACTCATGAAAAGTTGGGGGTCGACTCGCGAAATGCTCAGAAAAACACACCTCTGGTGTCTAAGCGGAGTCGACTCACACAGTCATGGAGTCAGCTCGACAGAATCGGGGGTCGACTCCTGAAATCACAGGGGTCGACTCGAGACAGACAGCCATTTCTGTATTCTGAGTGGAGTCGACTCTGAAACTCTAGAGTCGGCTCCGGAACGTATCAAAAATCAGAGAATTTTCTGATTGACTTGAAATTCGTTCCAGATTCATTTTAAATCAATTTTTGACTTGAATACAATAAAATTGTCATTAGGAATCAATTCAAGAAATGTTCCAAAAACTCATTGATTATTATATGAAGTATAAAATTTCTTTTTGAAAGCTTAAACATGGAGCTTCAAATTGATTAAAGTTATACTTTAACATTCTCATTCATTGTTCTAAATACATTCATTGCTCATGTAAATAAACTCATTACATCTTTTAATATACTCATGGCTTTTGGTAATCATCAAAATCAATAAGATTGGGGCAACAAATTCTCAACAATCTCCCCAACATCCACATTATTGTACAGGTGTCAACTCCCTATAAAAGGGTAAGTCTACTCAGGAACAAGGTACGCAAACTCATACGCTCACTACCCTGATACCCAGAGAGGGATTCCACCCTTTCGGTGGACTCTCCTTGTCCCAAAGGGGAGCTCGTCTGAGTTCTTCCACAGCTGTGACCTCGATTGCTGACTTGATCGTCGGAGGGTCCCCATCGGAGCACCCCTCCGGTCTTAGGACTTTTTGTAGGCCACCTGGTTGAGCAAGGATCCACTGATTAAGCTGCTCTCTTCTCATGATGTTCAAGACTGGTGATCGAGCGTCATCAGATTGGCGTGCCAGGAAGGGGGCGTAAAAGCACAAAAGGCCGAACCCTATAGTATACTTCTCTTTTCTCTCCCTCTCCCAACAATGGTGATGACATGAGCTCAGGATGCCTCAGTCAGTCACCCTGGGGGCATCTTCCCCCAGCTAGGCAGCATGAGACCAACCTCCCCGCCGCTGATCCTCCCATTACTTCCCCTCAACCGTAGGCAGTTGCTCCGGCTACGGAACAGCTGGAAACTCTCACTCAGCAAGTCCAGACCCTCATCGCCATGGTCTACAGACTTCAGCAGCAGTAGTCCGTAGCCACCCAGCATCAGACCGCTCTCCCTGCTAGTCAACGGTCTGCAAGGGGAGGCTCTCCTTAGCGAGAGGCCGGTTGTTACCGGGATTCTCCAAGGAAGCCTCGCCATGAGCCCCCCAAGCGGCGTGATCTCCAGATTGTGCCCGAGCAAGTTTCCTCCAGAGTCGCACTGCCAGGAGGAACCAAAGTGGAAATCCCATCTTTCGCGTCCTTCTCCTTCTTCTTCTTCTTCCTCTTCCTCATCCTGAGCCGCCTCGGAGGGCCCCGATGATCAGCCGACAGGCGGAGGAGCGCCTGGACGAGTACAACCGACGACTAGATGAGCTCGCCAGGAAGATCAATAGTCAGCCGAGGAGGAGTTTGACACCCGTCCTCCTTATACCCGCCGGATACTGGAGGAGCCCGTCCCCTCTAGATTCTATTTTTTCCAGATAGATCCGTACGATGGTACTACGGACCTCTAGATCACCTCAGAGTTACAAAGCCATGATGCAAGTCTAGGGTGCTACGGATGCCCTTCTCTGCAAAGCTTTCCTTGCCACTCTACGGAAAGCTACTCGCGCTTGGCACTCGCGCCTGCCCCTCACATTATCGACTCCTTCCGAGAGCTGGAAAGGACCTTTCTGGCATACTTTGATGCCTGCCGGCGGATCCTGAGAGTTGCGGATAGCCTCTTCTCGTGCGTCAGAAGGAGGGGAGTCACTGTAGGACTTTGTGTCCTGGTTCAAGACCGCTGCCCTTGAGGTATATCATCTTGATGACGCGGTGGTGGCACTAGCGCTGAAGCGGGGGCTCCTCCCATCCCGCTTCACCTTTTCTTTGGATAAGAAGCCTCCGAGCTCCTACTCCGACCTCCTCCTCGGGCTCAGAAGTACATCGTGCAGATGAGGCTGACCTCACCCGCCAGGAGTCCTCAAGGAGCTCCAGCCGCAAGCCTGCTCGCCCCGAGCCGAATGAACCCCTCGCCACCGATGGTTCGATCCGCCTCGCCGATCCGACGGCATGCGTCAAAGCCCCATCCCTGATGAGAGCAAGCTCACACCCCTTCTCGCCCCCCAATCTCACATCCTTAGAGATCAAGGGCGAGCCTTATCTCCAGCGCCCTCCTCCTATGAGGAAAGGTCCCCCCGTGACAAGAGCCGTTATTGCCGATTCCATCGGGATTACAGCCATGACACCGATAGCTGCTTCAGCCTGAAGTGTACCATTGAGGAGCTCATCCAGCAGGGCTACCTCGGCAAGTATGTCCAGAAGGCACCGCAACCGCTGCCGGCGCTCATGGGGCCACCGCCCGTTCAGGCTGCTGTTGACAACACCCCCATAGAGCAGACAGTTGGGATGGTGTCTTGGGGGGCGGCTTCCCCATCTAAGCGGCTGAGGGAGGAGGAGGCATCGGGTAATGTAGTTCTTAGGGGGATCGGCAAATGTTGAGAACGTAAATAATGAAGGCATCGCCGTCTCTATGATGATCGCCAAGCACCCTGTAAAGAGGATATTAGTTGATAGTGGCAGCTCAGCTGACATCCTTACCTATGACGCATTTGTTAGGATGGGTTTATCTGTTGACTCTCTTCAGCTTGTGGCAACCCCCCTGGTCGGATTCACAGGGGATTCAGTAAGGGTTGAGGGTGAGATATCTCTACCTGTGACAGCCAGGATACCGCGCGTCAAAGCACAGTAATCATGAAGTTCCTGGTAGTGCGAGTCCCTTTGGCATACAACGCCATCCTGAGCGTCCAGGTTTGAATCTATTGGATGCGATTATCTCCACCCGGTGCCTGCTGGTGCAGTTCCCTACTAGCAAAGGTGTCGGGGAGATGAGGGGCGAGGTCGGCTCAGTCCTGCCCTGCTATCTCGCAGCATCAAGTCCTTTGGAGGCAGAGTCGGTCCCCGAGGCACCTGATCCCAGGAGTCGGGCAGGGGGGGAGCTGGCCGAGCACCTCCTAACCTTTCCTCTCGGGGACGATCCGGCAAAGACCGTGCATGTCGGCAGACTCCTTCCCCGGAAGACCGTGATTGCCTCCTAACCTTCCTATGGGCCAACTCAGATGTTTTTGCTTGGTCAGCATCTGACATGATCGGTATCCCTCAGAAGTAATCACCCACAAGCTCAATATCGATCCGAAGCACCGTTCAATCCGCCAAAGGAAGAGAAGCTTCGCTCCCGAGTGGAAAAAAGCCATCGATGAGGAGGTTAACAAGCTGCTTAGTGCCGGCCACATCCGAGAGACGCATTGCCCTAGATGGCTGGCTAATGAGGTTATGGTACGAAAGGCAAGTGGGAGCTGAAGAATTTGCATCGACTTCATCGACCTCAACAAGGCGTGTCCAAAAGACAGTTTTTCCCCGCCAAGGATAGGTCAGTTGGTAGATTCCACCTCCGGCCACGAGCTCCTCAGCTTCATGGATGCTTTCTCTGGATATAACCAAATAAGGATGGACCCCAGCAATGAAGATCACACCTCCTTTGTGACAGAAAAAGGCATCTATCTATTGCTACAAAGTGATGCCCTTCGGTCTCAAGAATGCGGGGGCAACCTATCAGAGATTGATGAACAAAGTTTTCAGGACCAGCTGGGCCGAAACATGGAGGTCTATGTGGACGACATGCTGACAAAAAGCACCTGTGCCTCCAACCACATCTCCGACTTAGAGGAAACTTTCAACAACCTCCGTCGCTTCCAGGTCAAGCTGAATCCCAAGAAGTGTGCCTTTGGGGTCACGGCGGGTAAGTTCTTGGGTTTCATGGTGACTCAGCGAGGGATCGAGGCAAACCCAGAGAAGATCAGCGCCATCCTCGACATGAGGCCACCATCCAGCAAGAAGGAAGTACAACCACTAACGGGAGGGTGGCGGCTTTAAGTCGTTTCCTCTCCAAATCAGCCGAGAGGTGCTTGCCCTTCTTCAAGGCCCTGCGGAAAGTAAACAGCTTCGAGTAGACGGACGACTGCCAGAAAGCCTTCGATGGCCTTAAGGCAATTTGTCTTCTCCGCCGCTCCTGTCCAAGCCAAGGGATGGGGAGAGTCTTTTCCTCTACCTCGCTGCCTCTCCCGAGGCTGTTAGCTCAATCTTGGTGCGTCTTGATGCCGACGGAACCCAGAGACCCGTTTATTATGTGAGCAAGGTGCTCCATGATGCGGAGGTCAGGTACTTCAAGACAGAAAAAATCATCTTCGCCCTGATCGTCTCGCTCGACGTCTCCGCCCATATTTTCAAGCCCATCCCATTGTGGTGCTCATGGACCAGCCCCTCCGAGCCATCCTAGCCCGTCCAAACACCTCAGGCCGACTCACCAAGTGGGCCATCAAGCTAGGAGAGTTTGACCTCTCCTTCCAAGCACGGCCGGCCTTGAAGTCCCAAGTCCTGGCCGATTTCCTAGTCGAATGCACTTGGGCGGATGAAGAGACCAGGGAGGTTTCTGTGGAGCAGCATGAGCTTGAGCCAAGCGATGATGGAGAAACCTGGATCCTCCATGTAGACGGCGCATCAAACTCTTAGGGAAGCGGTGCCGGCCTCATTCTCACCGGACCGGGTGGAGAGAGAGCAGAATGCGCCCTGCAGTTTCTATTCAAAGCCACCAATAACCAAGCCGAGTACGAGGCCTTGCTGGCAAGATTAAGGCTAGCCCAAGAGTTCAAAATAAGACATCTCAGAGCTTTCACTGACTCGCAACTCATCTCCGGACAAATCAATGGAGAGTACGAGGTGCATGACCTGCTATGACTCAATACCTGGGCAGGGTTCGGCTCTTGGTCTCCCGTTAGCTTATTTCAGCATCAGTTACATTCCCCAGAGTAAGAATGCCAAGGCCGACATCCTTTCCCGCCTGGCTACCTCCGCCGACGGCATCGCAAGAGATGCCTACATTGAATACCTAGAAAGGCCCAGCATAGAAGATGGCGAGGAAGTCCTCCCACTCACCCAAGAGCCTACATGGATGGATGCCTATGTCCGCTATCTCACTGATGGCACCCTCCCTTATGATCGCAATGAAGCCAAGCAGCTCAAATGAAGGGCTTCCAAATTCGTCCTTCTAGATGGATGTCTATACAGGAGGTCGTTCTCTTACCCCTGCTCAAATGCATAGGACCCGCCGATGCCGACTACATCCTTAAAGAAATCCATGAAGGCATCTGCAGAAATCACCTGGGGGGCAGGTCCCTGGCCCAGAAGGCCCTCCGTCAGGGATATTTTTGGCTTACCATGAGGGAGGACGCTGCCAAACTGGTTCAGAAGTGCGATGGTTACCAGCGTCACACACACATCCAGCGTCAGCCGTCTACCCCACTAAGCCCGCTTTTGGCTCCTTGGCCCTTTGCTCAGTGGGGAATGGACATCCTCGGGCCATTCCCCCCAGCTTCGGGACAGTAAAGATTCTTGCTAGTAGCCATCGACTACTTCACCAAGTGGGTCGAGGTCGAGGCGCTGGCTAAGATCACCGAGAGTAAAGTCAAAGCCTTCTTCTGGAAGTCGATCATATGCCGCTTTGGCCTACCTCACACTCTCGTCACGGACAATGGCTGCCAATTCAACAATGATGCATTCAAGGCTTTCTGTGTGAGCTGGGTATTCGCCATCGATTCACCTCTGTCGGCCACCCCCAGACCAATGGAGAGGCCGAGGTCATGAACCGCACCATTCTCAGAGGGCTCAGGACTCGGCTAAATGGATCCAAGGGTTGATGGGTGGAGGAACTCCCCAGTGTGATATGGGCTTACCATACGACCCCCAGGGCCCCAACGGGCGAGACTCCCTTCAGTCTCGTCTTCGGATCCGAAGCTGTCATCCCTGTTGAGATCGGATTGCCCAGTCCGCGTGTGGAGTCCTTCAATGAAGAAAACAATTCCACATTGATACGGGCTAATCTGGACTTTATCGACGAAGCGCACGACCGAGCGAGGCTACGAATGGCAACCTTCCGCCAGCGGGCCGCCAAGTACTACAATGCCCGGGTCTGTCCCAAGGTCTTTCGCTATGGAGATCTGGTTTTGAGAAAGGCTGAGATATCCAAGCCTACGGAGGGGGGCAAACTGTCCCCTAACTGGAAAGGTCCTTATCGCGTCGCCGAGACACTCCATCGGGGGGCATACAGACTAGAAGAACTCGATGGATGACCCATTCCATGTACCTGGAACGCGGATAACCTCCGCCAATATTATCAATGATGCATCCCCCAGAGCACGAGTAATAAAAGGGTCCCTTCCAGTGCCACAGCCTACTCTCCCTTGTGTCCAAGGACCAGATCTCAGAAAAGGAGCTCGTCGGTATCGCGGCCCATGGGACACCACTCGGCCTCGGCACGGAGGTGCCCCCAAGTCGGTTAAGACCCTAAATGCTCTGTACCCGGTCGAGTCGCCCCTCGGGCGGCACACAAACCTCCGAGATGGTTCTAAAGGAGCTCGCCGGCATCGCGGCCCATGGGACACCACTCGGCCCCAGCACGGAGGTGCCCCGAATCGGTTAAGACCCTAAAAGCTCCATACCCGGTCGAGTCGCCCCTCGAGCAGCACACAAACCCCCCTCGGGCGGCACACAAACCTCCGAGGTGGTTCTAAAGGAGCTTGCCGGCATCGCAGCCCATGGGACACCACTCGGCCCCGGCACGGAGGTGCCCTCAAGTCAGTTAAGACCCTAAAGGCTCCGTACCCAGTTAAGTCGCCCCTCGGGCAGCACACAAACCCCGAGGTGGTTCTAAAAGAGCTCGCCAGTATCGCAGCCCACGGGACACCACTCGGCCCCGGCACGGAGGTGCCCCGAGTCGGTTAAGACCCTAAAGTCTCCGTACCCAGTCGAGTCGCCCCTCGGGCGGCACACAAACCCCCGAGGTGGTTCTAAAGGAGCTCGTTGGCATCGCGGCCCATGGGACACCACTCAGCCCCGGCACGGAGGTGCCCCGAGTCGGTTAAGACCCTAAAGGCTCCATACCCAGTCGAGTCACCCCTCGGGCAGCACACAAACCCCGAGATGGTTCTAAAGGAGCTCGCTGGTATCGCGGCCTATGGGACACCACTCGACCCCAGCACGAAGGTGCCCCCGAGTCGGTTAAGACCCTAAAGGCTCCGTACCCGTCGAGTCACCCCTCGGGCGGCGCACAAACCCCGAGGTGGTTCTAAAGGAGCTTATCGGCATCGCGGCCCATGGGACACCACTCGGCCCGGCACAGAGGTGCCCCGAGTCGGTTAAGACCCTAAAGGCTCCATACCCGGTCGAGTCACCCCTCGGGTAGCACACAAAACCCCGAGGTGGTTCTAAAGGAGCTCGCCGGCATTACGGCCCATAGGACACCACTCAGACCCGACACGGAGGTGCCCCCAAGTCGGTTAAGACCCTAAAGGCTCTGTACCCGGTCGAGTTGCCCTTCAGGTGGCACACAAACCCGATATGGTTCTAAAGGAGCTCTCGGCATTGCGGCCCATGGGACACCACTCGGCCCCGTAATGGAGGTGCCCTCCCTGAGTCGATTAAGACCACAAGTTGGTCTCAGCACTAAGTTGCCCTCAGACCATTCCAAGTCTTTGAAAGAATCATGTGCGGACGAATCTCCCTTCAAACAGCCCGACAGCTTAAGGCATCTTAAGCAACCTACCACGCGGCTGGCATTTCTCTCAAAGACGCATCCAAACATTGGCAAATCTAAGACTGCGATCCGGCCATGATGTCATCGCAATGCTCAGAAATAGAAAACATCTCAGAAGAAAGGGTCCTCCTCATTAACAGGTACGGGGCCCACCTTGTCGTTAGTTGCACGATAAAATGTTCGACCCAAGGGAAGAGAGAAACAAACAAGATAAGACAAGGCATAAAAGCATTTTCACAAAAAAACTCTTTTCCATTGATGGTGGAATTGAAGTACAAAATTTGGCTTGAGGCCGGTTACAAAAAGAAAGAAAAAAGAAAAAGAAGAAACAACAACTCTTCAGGGCTCGCTAGGGCTCGGCTCTCCCTCATCGTCCTCCTCCTCCGCCGACCCCTCGTCAGATTCCCCGAGGCGGATCCCCTCGAGCTCGGCAATGTTGATCTTAAGAGATGCGGACACCTTAGTTTTGCACATGTCGAAGCCCTTAACATAGGCATCGAGGCTGGCCTCGAGGACATCCTTCCCGAATTCTGGCGAGGACTTATAGTTGACTATGGCTTGTCAAGCCCGGCCTCAGCCTGCTAAGCCCTGGCATCGGCCTCCTGGGCTTGCGTCTAGCCCGCTGTGCCCTAGCCTCAGCCTCCTTGGCCCACGCCTCAGCCTCCTTGGCTCACGCCTCAGCCTTCCAGGCTCGGCTCTCGGCCTCCTCAGCACGGGTACTGGCCTCGTCAGCACAGGCCACCACCCCGGCCTTCTCCTGGCTCGCCTCGGCCGTCGCCCTTTCTGCGGTGATGGCTCTCTGCACGGCGGCGAGTGCCTCTTCCCGTGCTGCCTCGGCCTCCTTCTCGGCATTCTAGAGCTAGCAAACCAGCCCCTCATTCCTCTACGGCAGCCTTCAGTCTGTCCAAGACCAGCTCTAATTTGGCCTCGCCGGATACCAGGCCACTTTCGGCTTCAGCCCGACTTTTCCCTCCCTTATTCGGCCGCCTAGGTTCTCCTCCCGGACCTTGGCCTCCTGATGAAGTCGAACAAGGCTCTGGGACTGCGCCATGCTCTCCTTTTTATATTTCTCGGCCCGTGCTATGGCCTTCATGAGCGCGTCCGAGGAATGAGACAGCGCTTCGCGAAGGCCGATCGCGCCATTGGCCATTTGCAGCAGGAGAATGTGTTAATCGCAAGAAAAATTAAGGCATCACAAAGCGTATTCAAAGATGAAGAAAACTCAGAAGGTTACCTGGATAATGGAGACCATCACCATGTCCAAAATTGCGGAGTGGCTCTGCCCCAGCATTTCTTCATCAGACTCGGTAGTCCGAACTCTTGATAGAAGATGAGCGGCTTGCCGGCATCTGCCATTGAACTGAACCTGGGCGCCGGCCGCACCGGCCCCTCCTACGGACCTTCAACCCGAGGGCAAGTCAGGCGGCACGCTGATCATTGGGATGAGCTCTCGGCCCATCCCTCTGCTTCCTGGTCACCTCCGTCCCAGCCTTGGACCCCCTGGAGACTAGCTCCCCCTCTCTGGTAGTTGGGGGAGCACTCTCCGTCTCCGGCTCCGCGGCAACCGGAGGGCTGATAGCAACTGTAACCTACCCCACCTCGGGCACGTCAGCGGTGGCAGGGGCTTATTCCTCAAGATCTACAACCACCACAGCTGCCTTAGTGGTGATCGGGATCTCTCCTTCCTCTACCTCGGTCCCGGCCGGCCCCGGGACCACTTCTCCAGCCGGCATTTCCGCGGCCAGCTCCTCCGCAGACGTTGGAGCTTTGGGGGCTTTGGTAGCCCGAACAGCTCGGCCTGCTCTCTTCTTCGAGCCCTCTTTGCCGGTCTTGCTGACTCGCCAGCCGCCGGCCTCTTTTGCTTCAGGGCAGCTTCGAACGCGTCGGCGGAAAACTTCATCGCTGCGCCCAAAAATGATGAATGTTAGCAACAACATACAGTAAGCTTCCAGTCGAGACAGAAGGAATCAGACGTCGTGCTCACCGACCGCTGGGGCCAACTCGGCCTCAAACTGGTTCTCCTCGGATAGGAGTTCCTTGTAGCCAGGTATTTGGCAGGATGACAACTGGGTAAAGAGTTTCCTGTCTCTCTCCCCCATGGTGGCATTATCGTTGGAGCTGGTGTCCGGCTCCCTCCAATCAGCCCTCACCCCCTCGACATGGGCAAAAAGAAATTGGGGCTTCCATCCCCTAATCTTGGATGGAAGACCTAGGGGGAAGGCTCTACCCGGCCTGGCGGTGAATGCCCACCAGGCCCCCTCACCTTGGCAGCGGAGCTTATAGAAAGCCCGGAATAGTGATAGCCCTGGCCGGGCCTCCTGGAAGTAGCAAAGAATGACAAAAGCATAGATGATCTGAATCAAGTTTGGAGTCAACTGCGCCGGCACTAACCTACACCTATCTAAAAGGTTCAAGAAAAAGGGATGGAAAGGAAGGTGCAGCCCGCACCAAAAAAATTCCTCGTATAGAGCGATCCGACCAGGGTGGACGGAAGTCACTCTATCTTCGGGCCCCGGCGTGGACAGGTGGATGAAACTGGGAACTTGGTACCTAGCCCTAACGGCCTCTACATCCTCAGAGGTCATGGTTGAAGCCACTCCTGCTGGACCTGCGGGATCAAGGCTCACCGCTGAAGGTGGAGCCGGACGACGGGAGGACACAGGAACCGCCCTAAGGGGGGAGGTTGAGATAGATGGAGGTTCATCCGCTAACGGTCGATCGCGGATGATGATTTCGCCCACCGGTCGAGGTGCCTGATGGGCTAAGGAGGTTTGGTCTTCACTATCGAAATGGGAAGACTCTACCATGGGCCTCTTACCCTCCCTAACGGCACGACGGTCCTTGGGTGAAAATGAAGGATGAAACTAACCTGAAAATCAAAGGGAATTCGAAGACAGAAGGGCTCAAGTTGCAGAAGAACTCAGGAGAGGGAAAGCTGGAAGAAAGCAATGGCAATGTAAAAGCTTTCCCTAAGCCCTTGGGGGCTTTTATACCCCCATTTCCGAATGACGATAATCGAGGCCCCGCCACGTGGCGCTCTTCTATTGCGCCATGAGCTGTCCGTCGAAAATCTCACCTGTGCCCGAGATGTGCCGCCTCGATTCACATCGAGGAGCGTGATCCCCGACCAATCGCAAGGCATTGAAAATGGGGAAACAATAATAACCTCCACCTTTTTCCATCCCCCGATGGGCGCTTTCCTCAGGGCACCCAGCGTCGACGTCAGCCCCCACCTATCGCATGATTGTGAAGATCTGCGAAGCGACACTGCCTCGGGATGATGCGCCAGCTCACCAAGCTATTAAAAGTGCACTAAAGGGTAATCATTTTTTAAATTTTCGTGCCCCTCTCACCCAAAGGACAGCGGGCGCGTGGCCTTTCGCTCAGGGGGGAGGCATCTGATGTGGCTGACATAGCCACGAGGGCAATCATGGCAAAATCAAAAGCTTAAGGCGGCCCCGCCCCGGCATCTCCAAGTCGGCCGAGTCGGCCCCGACTTCCCCAAGTCGGCCCCGCTCGGCCCCAGCACCTCCCAGTCGGTCGAGTCGGCCCCGACTTTTCAAAGTCGGCCCCGCTCGGCCCCAACACCTCCCAGTCGGCTGAGTCGGCCCGACTTTTTCAAGTCGGCCCTGCTCGGCCCCAGCATCTCCAAGTCGGCCCTGCTCGGCCCGACTTCCCTAAGTTGGCCCCGCTCGGCCCCGACACCTCCCAGTCGCCGAGTTGGCCCCGACTTTCCCAAGTCGGCCCTGCTCGGCCCGGCATCTCCAGGTCGACCAAGTCGGCCCCGCTCGGCCCGGCACCTCCCAGTCGGCCGAGTCGGCCTCGACTTTCCCAAGTCGGCCCTACTCGGCCCCAGCATCTTCAAGTCGGCCGAGTCGGCCCGACTTTTCCAAGTCAGCCCCGCTCGGCCTCGGCACCTCCAGGCCGAGTCAGCCCCGACTTCCCCAAGTCGGCCCCGCTCGGCCTCCGTACCTCCAAGTCGGCCGAGTCAGCCCCGACATTCCAAGTCGGTCATGCTCGGCCCCGGCACCTCCAAGTCGGCCAAGTCGGCCCCGACTTCCCCAAGTTGGCCCCGCTCGGCCATCTCCAAGTCGGTCGAGTCGGCCCCGACCATCCCTGGTCGGCCCCGCCCCAGCATCTCCAGGTCAGCCAAGTCGGCCCTGCTCGGCCTCGGCGCCCTCAGGAGAGTTAAGGCGGTCCCAACTTTCCCAAGTCGGCCCTAGGACGGTCCTGGCAGTTCAAGCCGTCATCTTTTTGGCTTGCGCCGTCTGACACCACCAGGTCCAACCACTCACTAGTCGCTCATTGATGGGACCAGACCTAACTACCCGCCAGCTTCACTGACTGATGGGACGTGGCTCACCAACCATCATTTTTCCCCTCTCTGATGGGACAGGACCCACCAACCGGCCCAGATTCATGCAACCCCCATGAACCCCGCGGACATTTCCTTCTCACGGAACTCCATATTGTTGTGCAGGTATCAACTCCCTATAAAAGGGTAAATCCACTCAGGAACAAGGTACGCAAACTCATACGCTCGCTACCCTGATACCCAGAGAGGGATTTCACCCTTTCGGCGGACTCTCCTCATCCCAAAGGGGAGCTCGTCTGAGCTCTTCCTCAGCTGTGACCTCGGTTGCTGACTTGATCGTCGGAGGGTCCCCACCGGAGCACCCCTCCGGTCTTGGACTTTTTGCAGGCCACCTGGTTGAGCAAGGATCCACTGATTAAGCTGCTCTCTTCTCCCGACATTCAAGACTGGTGATCGGGCGTCATCAACATATTATGTATTTCAACTAATAAATCATATATGTTTATTATTATAATGTTATATTATAGAAGGCTTATCATTAATTATTAGGTTATGGAGCTCATTATATTTA
>UESW01002135.1:0-50340 GCA_900491605.1 Calamus simplicifolius | reverse complement strand
GTGATTGTGCAAATGTCAACCCCCTATAAAAGGGTAAGTCCACTCAGGAACAAGGTACGCAAACTCATACACTCACTATCCTAATACCCAGATAGGGATTCCCCCTTTCTGTGAACTCTTCTCATCCCAAAGAAGAGCTCGTCTAAGCTTTTCCTCAGCTGTGACCTCGGTGCTGACTTGAACATCAGAGGGTCCCAAGACTGGAGCACCCCTCCGGTCTTGGGACTTTTTGCAGGCCATCCGATCAGGCATGGATTCGTGGATTAAGTAGCTCTCTTCTCCCGACGTTCAAGACCGGTGATCGGATGTCATTAGAAACCTTTTCCTTTTTGTTTCAAATTTTTTATTTGGAAGGTAACTAAATTCCCTAGGAAGTTGTTGGTTTCCGCCTCCATCAAAACACCATCAATCCAAGTAATGGAACAAAAAAACTAGATTCATTCTTATGTTGAATGAGTCTTCGAGCAAACTTTTTATTAGCCATTCTAATTAAACCAGCTCCTACCATCATAGATTGACTCCTTGGAAATTAAACGGGCCAGTGCTAGCTCTGAATAGTGGCAGCATAATTGAGTGTCGTATCTCTCGAATGGGCTACAAGCTAGGATCATAAAAGGATTTCAAGTCCAATTTGTAAAAACTATGCAAATAAATTAGATTGTCAAACTGCATGTTGATTCACCAATGGTATGATCTAGTGCTAGAGTGATGAATTTAGGATTATTTATGCTGTGAAATTGCAATTGATCTGCAGAAGAAATTAATCTAGTCCAAGTTAAGAGCAGAAAACCTGCTTCAAATTGAATATTGACAGGAATTTGGGTCACAAACTTACTGTCATCTTCTTCTTTCTTTTTTTTTTTTTATTGTCATTTGGGGTAGAAGCGAGTTATACAAGTTGTGGAAGAAAAGATATGTCCATCAAGCTCTTCTTTTCTCGATGTAACGTAATTTACTAAAAAGTTAAGCAGCTTAATTGATGTGGATATGTGGACATTCAACTCTGGGAACAAATAGGACGATAGGATGAATATCGCTTAATTATGAGTGTTGATAATCCGGATGACTACTAACCCAATATACAATAGTTGTTGAGCAATCTTTCAATATAATTTTGAGATGCTGAAATTTTTTCATGACTGTTCTTAACTTGTATCAAGAGGTTGGAAGAAAAACAACTGGTCCAAGTAGAATATGTCCTTACGAGCTACTGCTCCAGATGTTTTCAGGGCACCCTCTGATGTCACATCCTTCTTTAAATTGTAGCATTGAGTAGAGCGACAGCTCCTTTGACTCTCATTCACAAAATTCACAGCTGCATAAATGCTTCCATTTTTCAAAGATAGTGCAATGGACTTCCTCTTCTCGACGCATGAACCAGATTCTTGAGTTCCATTGAACTCCATTCTTAAGTTGAACTATGATGATATTGTAATTGCTGATATTTTACTGTGGTTAATCAACCAATCAGAAAACTCCAAGTAGATTTGGCTACATGTTTGCCACACATAAGAAGTCAAAATTACAATATGGTGATAAAAAGTACTTCCAACAAACTGTTTTGGTAAATTCAGACTTCCTCTTAGCTCTGGGGACAAGGCTGTTTGTCAATAGCCCATTGGAAAGCTTGGAAAAAAATAAATAGACGCCAAAAGAAAGGAAGGAAAGAGAATATTTACTCTGACCTTTCAAGCTGCCAGGTGAGGAAAAATAACCAACAAGACCAACATGAAGGAAATTTCTCTTGAATACTTCACCTTATCTTTTTATATGTCAGCAAGGTTTTTCTGTGAAAAAGATATCAGAAAGGCTTTGATCAATTTGTACAGGAAAGTTATAACTCTATCATGGAGCATGGCTAAAATGCCTACCATGGATGTCCTTGAATAATTTTGCCTCCAGATATTTCAAACAAAAGAGGTGCCAGAATCTCTGGCAACCAGTCTCAGATCCCGCACATTGTTGCTTGATTTTAGGAATGAGACATTGATGTGTCTTGTCTGGCAGAAATAACTCTCAACTCTAATGCGCCAAATTTCAACTGTAATCCCTCAAGGGGCCCTTTTAGCTCCATATAGATCCTATCCTTTCTTTTATTTCCCTAACAAGTAATCAGATCTATGAAAAATATAGAAATTTACTAAGTGGTAAACATAAAAGCTTTAATAGATGTTCAACAATGTTTTGATTGCCTCTCATGGAACTGACTATGCTCATCCATCTTCAATGTCTTGACACTAAAGGGTCAAGGCTGACTTTCTCAAATCTTTCCTCAAAACATCCATCTTGTTGTGTAATTTCTCCCCTTTTTTGCACTGATCAAGAAAGAACATGCCTCCTGATGACGCCAAGCCACCTTCCTCAAACGTCGGGGAAGACGGACGTCCTTCACCTCGAAGTCCTGCAAGAAAAGTCCCCGGAGACCGATGGCGCCGGTGGGGACCCTCCGACGATCAAGTCAGTCGCTTGGGCTCAGACAAAGAACCGCTCCAGCGAAGAGGAGCTGAGGCGGTTAGGGTTTTTGCTGGGAGGAAGAAAGCTAAAAAAAACCAGAGTTTAGCCCCACTTACAGCGTGAGCATGTGCCTTTATACCTGTCCGAATACCCCAACTTGTGGCTTGGAAGATCTCCATCGTACCATTGCTGCATGTGATACCATACGTGTCCGGCAGCTGTGTAGGCGTCCAGTGCACGTCGCCAGTTGATATGACTGGGCACCATTGCCAGAGGTAGCGAGTCGTACGCCGTAGCGAGGCGTGGTGATGCACAGGGACATGCAACGCGCCAAACACCGTTATGAGGCATGACCCTCCGTAACAGGGCACAATCACGGGAGTACCGAATGGTACGCCGTGGCAGGGCATGGTCATACACAGGGGCATGCAACGCGCCAAACGTCGTTATGAGGCATGGTCCTCCGTAACGGGGCACAATCACGGGAGTACCGAATGGTACGCCGTGGCAAGGCATGGCCATGCGCTGAAAATCATATGTGAGCACCGTGCAACCTGACAGTTGTTGTTTTCCTTGGCAGTCGAGTCGCATGCTAATCACCGGTGACCCCACCCCCCGACCCCGAGGGACCGGTGGCCCCACCCACCCGACCCCGAGGGGTGCCGGGGGTGGGGGAATGACAGTGCACCCAAGACCGGTGGGGGCCTTGGGGTTAAGAAATGATGACCCCACCCCCCGACCCCGAGGGGGTACCGGGGTGGGGGAATGACAGTGCACCCCGAGACCGATGGGGGACTCGGGGTTAAGAAATGATGACCCCACCCCCCGATCCCGAGGGGGTACCGGGGGTGGGGGAATGACAGTGCACCCCGAGACTGGTGGGGGCCTCGGGTTAAGAAATGATGACCCCACCCCCGACCCCGAGGGGATACCGGGGGTGGGGGAATGACAGTGCACCCCGAGACCGGTGGGGGACTCGGGGTTAAGAAATGATGACCCCACCCCCGACCCCGAGGGGGTACCGGGGTGGGGGAATGACAGTGCACCCCTAGACCGGTGGGGGCCTCGGGGTTAAGAGATGATGACCCCGCCCCCCGACCCCGAGGGGGTACCGGGGGTGAGGGAATGACAGTGCACCCCGAGACCGGTGGGGGCCTCGGGGTTAAGAGATGATGACCCCACCCCCCGACCCCGAGGGGGTACCGGGGGGGGGAAATGACAGTAGCTGCCGTTACCTTTTCTGACGACGCTGGGATCAGTCATATCAGATGCCCCCTCGCCCCTGGGGCAAAGCGGGTCCCACCGCTGAGGCTCAAGGGGCGTTCTCCACGTGGCTGATCCCTGTCCTTGTCTTTTATACGGACGGTGCGGGGAATAAGGAGGCGGCCTTTCGTACACTGTGCCAGCCACGATCACCCTCGAGAATGAGGACTGGCTCTTCGGAGTCCGCGCGAAAAGGCGTATCATCATTTCCTCTCATTACGGCGACATCAGCGAGGTCCCATCACTGGCTGGGGGCATGCCGCACCATGCGCTGGGGCGTTCCTCGAGGCGAACCGACGTATGGCAAGGAGCCGCGTGGCTGACGAGACATGGCGGGACGTTTTGAAAACTCAATAAAGCTAGATGAGGGGGTGGACTGATGCCACACCGCCTTTGCCATCGTATTCTTCCTTGCTTGCTCTTCAGTTTCTCCTGCGACCTGCGAGCCCGCGCCCGGTTTTCTTTGCCCTCCCAGGTTAGCTTCTCCTGTCTTATTCATGAGTTCCCCCTCCTGGACCTCGGAGGACGGTTCTGAGGACCGTCCTCCCTCTGTGAGGCGCCATATCTCTCCCACTCCTTCTCCCCCACTTGAGTGGTCCTCTGATCCGGAGGACCACGTCCCTTTGGCCCGGCGATAGGCCACTGGTGGAGCCTCATCGAGGGGCCACCGACTGAGGGCCGGGACCTCCTCGAGGGCGAAGGAGTCCCCAGAGGGGATGGCCTCCTCAATGAAGCGGTCGGACCTGGAAAGGATCCGGGCCCGCTACAGAATCCTCCGGGAGATCGAATTATTCCCGCCAACTCCTGACGACCAGGTCATCTCCTCCCGACTCGGTCGGGTAGCTCTCTACGAGATCTGCCTACAGGTAGGTCTTCGTCCCCCTTTTCACCCTTTTTTTGTCAACCTCCTCGGCTTTTACTCCTTGACCCCATCCCAGCTAGTCCCGAATTCTTGTCGTGTAATTAGTGCCTTCATCATTCTCTATCACCGTCTAGGTATCACCCCTAGGATTAGCTTATTTCGCAACTTCTATTCCCTCCGAGCCCAGAAGGGGTGGTGGCTGTTTCAGCCCCGACCCAATAGGGTTCTGAAGCTTCTTCTACCTTCATCGATCAAGGGGTGGAAACCCCGCTTCTTCTTCACCAACGTCGACCAAGTCCGCCCCCGGTGGAGAGACCCCGACCTCCGGGGGAACGCCGTGGCTATTCAGCCTGGAGACCGGGAGGCAATGGGTTATTGCTGACCACCAAAATTCCTCGATACACCTTGCTGCTATCGGAGGACAACTTGGAGTCGGCGGGCCTCGTCTCCCATCGGGGTAAGCCTTCTCCATACTTAGCCAGAAATTCTGCCCCTCTTCTTTTTTCTTCTCTTTTTTTTTTTTACTGTTCTGAAAACCTAACTTGTGTCATGCAGCAATGAAAATTCTGACTGCGAAATTGATAAGGGCCGCCAAGAAAAGGGGCCGAGAAGGGCCGTCCAGGAGCCAGCAGGCCCCGGCCCCGAAACGCCCGGTGGTCCGGGCCTCCTTCCCAACACCAGTCTCCCCACCCCCGGCTCCGCCACACGTCCCAGCCGCACCGGAGGTCGACCTTACGACCGACACTCCACCGGAGGTGGGAGCGACAGCGGGAGCCACCGCCGAAGAGCCAGCAGCGGGGGCGCACGTGCCAACCGAAGAGCTCCTGGTCCCCGGGGGAGTGACCCCACCAGACGCTGCTAGGGACTGGGGTGAGGGACCATCCGGCCTCGCGAGCCCACCCCCTGAGGGGCCGCTTGGGAGTGGCCCGCACACAGAGCCGGGGACATCCAAAACGGCGGAGGGAGGCAAGGGCGCACCCAGGCCGCCCCGAGACTCCCTGGATGACGTCCATTGGGCCGAGCGGGTCCTGGGTCCAGTCTTTGATCTTAGGATCATTGAGGATCTCAGTCATCAGGGGCGGGTGCATTCTTCCGGGACTCTTACGCCGCCATGGTCAGGGTAAGCAATCTTTTCGTTTTTCCCCTTTATTGTTCATACATATACTTTGCCGACCTGGGCTTATGCGTGCAGATCGCGCACTCCCTGAGGGCTGCCAGGGAGGTAATCCAAGGGGAAAGAACGTTTTGCGGGAGACGTAGAAGGAGGTCGAGGAGGCCTAGTGCCGCGCGGAAGAGGCAGAGAGGGCGCTGGAGGCGGTCAAGGACACCTGCGCGAGTGAGGTGAGGGCCGCCATGAGCCGGACAGAAATGGAGGTCGACCGTACGCGCGCAGCGCTTTCTCAGATGACGGAGGCTGTGAGTGCGGTCATGGCCAGAGATATGCATATCTCAGAGTTGACCTCAGCTCTCCAGGATGCCAAGGACCGGGCGAGCGCGGCGGCAGAAGAAGCAAGAGTGGCAAGGGAGGAGACCTGCCGGTGCGAGGAGGAGATGAGCCGCGCTCGAGAGGAGATAAGCCGCGCTTGAGAGGCTGAAAGGATCGCGGCGGAGGCCCTCGCTGCGGAGAAAGCTCGGGCCGCCGGGCTCGTCGAGGAATACAAGGCGTCTGAGCGTTTCGCAGACGACCTAGCCGAAGCTTCGGCCGCTATATTCCTTGACGGGTTCCAGCACGCCAAGGAGAAGGTGGCCAGGGATTTGAATTTCCCCTGGGCCCTGGAGGTCGAATTGGAACAGTTGTCAGACCAGGCCCCTTCCGACGACGAGCCCGCACCGGCAGAGCCATGAGTTTGCGCCCGTGATTTTGCTTTTTCTTTTCTCGCTTTTGTAAGCCCAACTACGTCGGAGTTTTGTAGTCCTCAGTTAATGAAAATACTCTTCACAATGATCTCCGAATTGTTGTTGACTTCATCAATTGATATGTGACCCCACGACTCTATTCGTTCTGATAATTCCGGGGGACACCTCCCCACCCGCGCCACCCCGCCTTAGTCGCTTGAACCCTAGAGTTAGAGCTAGGTAGAGCTAAATTTTAGGAGCAGGGATGCCGCCGATCGGAGATTAGGCTGGTAGGCCCTCTCGGGGCCATAGGCGCAGCGCCTTGTCAAGTATTGGACCTGGTGCTGGTCTGGCGCGCAGCTTGATGCCTGCGGGACTTAGCTCTCATTTGACCGGCAGGGTGTCGGGTCTTGACTGTGAAGAATCGTTGGTGCACCGCTCCGCCGACGGTTAGCTGGGCTTTGTGTCTGGCTAGTGCAGGGCCTTGAGTGCCGACAGGGCGCCGGGCTTTTGTTGTTGAGAGCCAGTGGCACACTGCTCTGCCAGTGGTACATTGGGCTTGGTGCCTGGCTAGTGCAGAGCTTTGAGTGCCGACGGGGCGCCGGGCTTTTGTTGTTGAGAGCCAGTGGCACACTGCTCTGCCAGTGGTACACTGGGATTTGTGCCTGGCTAGTGCAGGGCTTTGAGTGCCGACGGGGCGCCGGGCTTTTGTTGTTGAGAGCCAGTGGCACACTGCTCTGCCAGTGGTACACTGGGCTTTGTGCCTGGCTAGTGCAGGGCTTTGATGGGAGCCGAGGCCCGCCGACTCCAAGTTGTCCTCCGATAGCAGCAAGGTGTATCGAGGAATTTCGATGGTCAGCAATAACCCCATTGCCTCCTAATCTCCAGGCTGAATAGCCACGGCATTCCCCCAGAGGTCGGGGTCTCCCTACCGGGGGCGGACTTGGTCGACGTTGGCGAAGAAGAAACGGGGTTTCCACCCCTTGATCGATGAAGGTAGAAGAAGCTTCAGAACCCTATTGGGTCGGGGCTGAAACAGCCACCACCCCTTCTGGGCTCGGAGGGAATAGAAGTTGCGAAATAAGCTAATCCTAGGGGTGATACCTAGACGATGACAGAGAATGATGAAGGCACTAATTACACGACAATAATTCGGGACTAGCTGGGAGGGGGTCAAGGAGTAAAAGTCGAGGAGGTTGACAAAAAAAGGGTGAAAAGGGGGATGAAGACCTACCTGTAAGCAGATCTCGTAGAGAGCTACCCGACCGGGTCGAGAGGAGATGACCTGGTCGTCAGGAGTTGGCGGGAATAATTCGATCTCCCGGGGGATTCTGTAGCGGGCCCGGATCCTTTCCAGGTCCGACCGCTTCATTGAGGAGGCCGTCCCCTCTGGGGACTCCTCCGCCCTCGAGGAGGTCCCGGCCCTCAATTGGTGGCCCTCGATGGGGCTCCACCAGTGGCCTGTCGTCGGGCCAAAGGGACGTGGTCCTCCGGATCAGAGGACCACTCAAGTGGGGGAGAAGGAGTGGGAGAGATATGATGCCTCACAGAGGGAGGACGGTCCTCAGAACCGTCCTCCGAGGTCCAGGAGGGGGAACTCATGAATAAGACAGGAGAAGCTAACCTGGGAGGGCAAAGAAAACCAGGCGCGGGCTCGCAGGTCGCAGGAGAAACTGAAGAGCAAGCAAGGAAGAAGACGATGGCAAAGGCAGTGTGGCATCAGTCCACCCCCCTCACCTAGCTTTTTTGAGTTTTCAAAACGTCCCGCCATGTCTCGTCGGCCACGCGGCTCCTTGCCATACGCTGGTTCGCCTCGAGGAACGCCCCAGCGCGTGGTGCGGCACGCCCCCAGCCAGTGATGGGACCTCGCTGATGTCGCCGTAATGAGAGGAAATGATGATACGCCTTTTTGCGCGGACTCCGAAGAGCCAGTCCTCATTCTCGAGGGTGATCGTGGTTGGCACAGTGTACGGAAGGCCGCCTCCTTACATTCCCCGCACCGTCCGCATAAAAGACGAGGACAGGGATCAGCCATGTGGAGAACGCCCCTTGAGCCTCAGCGGTGGGACCCGCTTCGCCCCAGGGGCGAGGGGCATCTGATATGACTGATCCCAGCGTTGTCAGAAAAGGTAACGGCAGCTACTGTCATTTCCTCCACCCTCGGTACCCCTTCGGGGTCAGGGGGGTGGGGTCATCATCTCTTAATCCCGAGGCCCCCACCGGTCTCGGGGTGCACTGTCATTCCCCCACCCCCGGTACCCCCTCGGGGTCGGGGGGCGGGGTCATCATCTCTTAACCCTGAGGCCCCCACCGGTCTCGGGGTGCACTGTCATTCCCCCACCCCGGTACCCCCTCGGGGTCAGGGGTGGGGTCATCATTTCTTAACCCCGAGTCCCCCACTGGTCTCGAGGTGCACTGTCATTCCCCCACCCCCGGTACCCCTCGGGGTCGGGGGGTGGGGTCATCATTTCTTAACCCCGAGGCCCCCGCCGATCTCGGGGTGCACTGTCATTCCCCCACCCCGGTACCCCCTCGGGGTCAGGGGGTGGGGTCATCATTTCTTAACCCCGAGTCCCCCACCGATCTCGGGGTGCACTGTCATGTGGGGGACTCGGGGTGCACTGTCATTCCCCCACCCTCGGTACCTCCTCGGGGTCGGGGGGTGGGGTCATCATTTCTTAACCCCGAGGCCCCCACCGGTCTCGGGGTGCACTGTCATTCCCCATCCCCGGCACCCCCTCGGGGTCGGGGGATGGGGTCACCGGTGATTAGCATGCGACTCGACTGCCAAGGAAAACAACAACTGTCAGGTTGCACGGTGCTCACACATGATTTTCAGCGCATGACCATGCCTTGCCACGGCGTACCATTCGGTACTCCCGTGATTGTGCCCCGTTACGGAGGGCCATGCCTCATAACGACGTTTGGCGCGTTGCATGCCCCTGTGCATGACCATGCCCTGCCACGGCGTACCATTCGGTACTCCCGTGATTGTGCCCCGTTACGGAGGGCCATGCCTCATAACGGTGTTTGGCGCGTTGCATGTCCCTGTGCATCACCACGCCTCGCTACGGCGTATGACTCGCTACCTCTGGCAATGGTGCCCAGTCATATCAACCGGCGACGTGCACTGGACGCCTACACAGCTGCCGGACACGTATGGTACCACATGCAGCAATGGTACGATGGAGATCTTCCAAAGCCGCAAGTTGGGGTATTCGGACAGGTATAAAAGGCACATGCTCACGCTGTAAGTGGGGCTAAACTCTGGTTTTTCTGAGCTTTCTTCCTTCCAGCAAAAACCCTAACCGCCTCAGCTTCTCTTCGCTGGAGCGGTTCTTTGTCTGAGCCCAAGCGACTGACTTGATCGTCGGAGGGTCCCCACCGGCGCCACCGGTCTCCGGGGACTTTTCTTGCAGGACTCCGAGGTGAAGGACGTCCGTCTTCCCCAACGTTTGAGGAAGGTGGCTTGGCGTCATCACCTCCTATGGTCACTGTTGAACATCATTATAGCTGCCCTAAGACTAGAAGAGACCACTGAGAAGAGAGGAACTCTAATTTCTAATGAAGGTTGGAAAAGGAAAGGAGCACTGCAGGAACAATCATTGAAGTTGTCAGAGATGATCTACAAAACCCTGAATTTGTGAGGGATATCACCCTCAATAGTAATTAATTGAAAACAAATAATTGTAAAAATTAACTCTAGCAGGGAGAGACTAGAACCTTTAGTTTAACCTGCACAAGAAAGCTCAATGGCCCTGAACTATGTTGAATTGTTTACTGATCAATTGCCCCATATCATATGGTCTCAGATTCTTTAGCTTAAATTTCTTCAAAATTCAGTAACTTTGAAGGAGCTAACGGAAGTTTAGATAAAAATCAAAGTATTTCCATATAACTCATTTCTGTACAAGTGACCCTTTCAAATGCAAGAAAAATTACTGCTGCATAATTTTGTTTGAAATCTTCAAAACAACTTGAATAAATGAAGTCAAAATCTATTTAAACATTTCCATATAGCTCGTACCTGTACAAATGATCTTCTGGAATGCAAGAAAAATAACAGCCACATAACTTTATTACAACTGCATTGAAGAAAAAAGATTTCTGCTGCATCAGCACACATTCCACTGTGAATTTTATTACTGGACTCCCACAGTAGCATGAACAGTGCAAGCTATCAAGCGAACAATTTGGAACACATAGGAGGAAAAGTAAGGGCAGTGGCAAGTAGAACCTGTGCATAAGAAATGTAGATGACAGCTGTGCCCTCACTTGTTGCAGGCTTGCAATGCTCATCAGGTAGATTGTGATCTGCCAATCAAGAGAAAAGGATTTCTGGTTAACACAATCTGATGGCTCCATAACTCTCAGTGTCTCTCCAAGTTCAATTGGCACAAGAGAAATGAGAGTGTCCAGGACTAATGTTGTCAGAGTCCCTAATTAGGTTCTGGTTGGACATAGCACAGCAATGGCTGCAACCTGCACAACCTCATAATATACTGGTAAACAAAGCAAAATAGAAAGGTAAAAACAGAAAGTTTTCAGTAAGTCCAAACAGCAGACCTAATTCAAGTGTTCCAGGTCCATTGCCCTTCTGATCATAGGATCCACCATGTTTGGAAGCTTTGATCTGTCAATCGAGGAATGGCCTACAAAGAAAGATATGAAGTCTTTAGAAAGATGGTGTAAGGCAAGAGCATTTGGATGAAAAATGATGACCAAAACGAAATTTCTTCAGGTAAAACGGTGCCAAGCGGAGTGATGCATACCCATATGACAATAAATTGGCATTGAGATGTTGCTCATTTTTCCACTGGTTTTCTTCCCATCAGGAGCCCTAAAAGAATCTGAAAGCATAAATATTACTCTTCTCAGTAAGTTCACCTGGATAATGATGTGAACTAGTTGCATGCATTGTTTGACATCTAGTTTGAAGTCATCTTTGTTCTGACTACCAACAGCTTCTGCAAGGCCAGAGTCTGAAATCTACCAAATAAAAAGAATGGATCTTATTCATAAATAGCTGAGAAATGTAAAGGATATATGGCTAAACTTCTTAATAATGACCTTCACATTAAACTTGGAAGAATGCAAGATGATTTTAAATCGCTATGAGTAATTGGCATGTTGTAGTGCTGATGAAGAAATTCCAATCCTCTGTTTGATAAAAATGCAAAACTAAGAAAGAGAGAAAATAGAAATATAGCATTCAGAATTAGAGAAAAATATCATACAGAGTTTGAGTTTATGAGCATTACCTCAAACTCTTTCATAATAGTTCTGGTCACCGTTTAATTTCTTCACAACAAAAACAATGCCTTCATCAAACTGGGCTTTATATAAACATCCAGTTACTCCTTTGCCACATGCATTATACTCAAAACAATTGTCAGTAGCAACTTCTAACAAAGCATAATCAGCTAGGGGAAGTAATCCTTTCTTGCCCATAATCTTTATTGTCTTGCTTAATGTTGTTGGGCATCCCTCCTTATGCATTTAATTATGCTTGAAAATTGTGAGATGTGTTGTCTTTAAATTTATTGGAAAGACACCTGGTTATTTAGTGTTTGCTTGGGTAATCAAAGTTCCTTTACTACTTGTTTTAAGGTAAACTTGTGGAAAGTTGGTGCTTCATTGAAAGCTAGTTAGTGCTTCATTGAAAACTGGTTGGTACTTTATTGGAAGCTGATTTTTTTGGAATTTCAAAAGGCTGAATTGATATAGTGTGCTAGAATTTACTGATGTTATTTTGACTATTTGGAGAGTTAATGCTTGTGATACATGTGTCTCTTGTAAACACTTGCAAAGTTAGTGAATTTGGACATTAGTCCCATGAATGTACCTTAATTAAGGGAACCACGTAAAAAATCTTTTTGTGTTCTTGCTTTTGCTTATTGTTCTCTTTATTGATAGACACTGTGGGGAACTATTTTTCTTAACAAATGTTAGAACAACGGAATCCTTTATGCAACACCTAAGCACAAAAAATAATCATGATGATTATGCTGCTTTAGGCAAAAGGAGGAAGTCTTCCTTTCACTTATCTCACATTACTTCTTCATAACCATAAAATCCTCAAACAATGCCGATTGCCGCTCATAGAAAAGATGGAGAGAAGATTGGCTACATAAAAAGGAAGCTGCTATCTATTATAGGAAGGCTTTGCTTTATCAAGGAAGTTTTATTAGCACTTGCATCCTACTTCACATTCATGCTTAAGCTTTCAAATTGGGTAAATTATGAGATTGATAAATTATGAATAGCGTTCCTTTAAGAAGGGAGAGAAACAGTTAGTGAATTTAACCATCTAATCAATTGCAAGGTCATTTATAGAAATAAAAAGATAACAAATGAGTTGAGCATTTGAAATTTAAAGAATATAAATTTGGTATTATTAGCATAGTGGACTTGAAAATATGTATACAAAATGATAAAATAATCCTCTTTCGCATAGAATTATATATAAAGCATATCATGTTAGAGGTTGATTCATTATAAGGAAGAGGAGAAGAATATGGAACACTTCTTTATTATAAAAAGATATCAATAATGAATTAAATATCTTTTAAAACTGCATGACTTGCAAACATGATAGCTTCAATTTTTCTAGCCTCTCTTTGAAGTCTTATATGATAGATCTACTATGAAACACTCTTTAATGGCCTTATTATAAAACCAAAAAGTATAACAGTGGAGAGTTTGCATATATGATCCCTTTCTACTTTAGAATACTAACGAATTGAGCAGCTACTCCTTTTATAACATAGGGAGGAAAGTTTATCCCCCTCAAAAAATTAGTCTTCCTTTAGTTGATCCTCCACAATAAGTTATATACATAAGGTATTTTAACTAGAAAAGGTTGTAGGGCACGCAATAGCTATACTATATGGGGATAATCACTTGTTTTTTAGATATCTTTTCTCAAGATTTATCTTGAAGGTCTTAATAAGTGTACTATACATGTTTGAATAATTCACCTTCTAATTTGCTTAGTTTGTCGGCAAGGTAGAGAAGAGAATGATACAAGTTGAATGAAGAAAAAGTTAAAATCAATTGATTATGACATTCATGTGATACATGTGACATAAAGAGAAATTTAAAAAAAAAATAAGAAAAAAATACAAATCTATTGTCAGGTTCTTCACGTTAGACAATCTCTACTCTAAGAAACCAATTGACTCTCATGAGAGCTGTTATAATTTTTTTTTTATATCTCATTAATTATTTTTAACTAGAAGAATCTCTCTTTCCTCACTATGCCCTTAATCTCTACTGTCAAAAGGTGACACCACGAAGGAATTTGAGCAAATGAGCTACCCTGTGATTGTACGTTCATAAAAAGTAACTCTTATCTTTCAACTTTTTTTCCAAACTTAGTCTTCTAAAAAGATTATTAAGATACCAAGGGGGAAAAAAATCATGATCGGAAAGAATAAGAAACATAACCTACCAAAGAAAAAAAATAAATTAAAAACATATGAATCTATAAAAGGACACGACAAATTAGCAATCCATCCATGCCTCCAATTCCACGCTAATTCGTGCAAGTGGGTTTAACAAAAGCAAAGCCCTAGCGCGCAAATAAATAAACAACCATGAAATCATCAAGCCTTCTTCCACCATCTTGAGCACTTTGTTATTAACGTTCTCTCTCTCTCTCGCGTCGCCCATAAAAGACAAGCCTGGCCCCATGAGATGCTGGCCTCATTGCATGTCTCGACGCGTTGCGAAAGGGTATGTATGGTTTTAGGTCGTCACGTGAACGGCTTTTCCAGGCGCCGCCCTTTTTTGACCAGGAGTCTTCGCTACGCATGTGCCGGTCACGTGAAACGCTGCTGGGTCAAGGTCGTCGTTGCATGGTCCCCGAAGGCGAAAACCCTGACCCCGTCCTCGCCTCCGCAGCGTTCGGATCGATAACGAATCCGGCGAGCGCGTCACCGGCAACTGGCGCTGTCGTTCCACACTGGCCCCACCTCCCGAAACCAAAGGCGGTTCCCGGAAACCGCCCTCCTAGGTCGGTCCACCGAACCCCTGCCAGCTGTCGGTGCGTCGTCTGCCTCACGCCAGAACGGACTGCGACGCGTGAGGCGCCTTCCGAACCAACCCTCCTTTCTTCTCATTATTACAAATTCACCCTTCCTTCAATGAACAAAATACCCCTCTCAGTCGCTGGAGGACAAGCGGCCACTTCTGGCCTCAATTTTTTTTTCTCGATCTTTCCCCGCTCCGCTCTGTCTCATATTATCCGTCCGATCGAAGATCAAAGATGAAAGATTATTGAAACAGTGGACTCCATCTGATCGATTGTTCAGATCATACGAGAAGGAAGGATCTCGGCGGTTCCGATCAGCCAGGCTGCAATCAGAACCGTCACGTCGGTAGGAGGGCATGAGCTTTAACACCTCTGATAATTGCGTCCATGGGCTATTTTCTCGCCACGTCGTCTCATAAACAATTCCGAACGCGAACGATGTTGCCGGTCAAACATCCTCGATGCCTCATAAACTCATATTATTGTTTTTAATTGAATCCAACGGTGGATCATGTGCCCGCATATGAATTTGTACGCCGTCGTCGGGATATAAATCGTCTTAAGACTCTTAACTGATAGGGGCCTATATAAACCTAGCTCAACCCCATTTCTTTTCGCGTTATCACAATAAATTCGTCTTCTTCTCAATCTCTCCCTTCTCGGTGGTTCTACGCAACCTTCCCCAGGCCCCAAAGATGGGTACGGCGGTGCTCCGATCTCGTGATTGCCTGAAAGGCCGCCTCCATCTAGAGGCCTTCGGATCCCGTCCTCCGGCGCTGGTGAAACCATCTCGAAAGAAGCCCTCCCGCTCATCCACCTCGCCTCCTCCTCAGCCGCCGAAAGCCGGCCGGAGGCCCCAGCCCCGGCCGCCCCGGTTGTCCCAGCCTCCCCAGCCGACGAAGCCCACACGACACAACCCTCCACGGTCCGACCGGAAAACAGGGTCTACGGGCAAAGAGAACCATGGGGACGCCGAGATCCGGCCGCGTAGTCAACTCGTCATGGAGGAGGTCACGATCCTGAAGCGCGGGGAGGAGTTGAAGGCCTTGGGACCCCGGCCGTGGATAGGCGGTCGCACGGCGAGGAATCGGTCCTCTGCTCCACGAAACTTCCGGGCCCCGACCCGGAGATACAACTCAACTCGTCTAAGCTTTTCTCGACCCGGAGATCCTTCCGAAAAAGGTCGGCTTCGCCGATCTGGAGTCTGAGTACGCCGGGCCGGCCTTCTTCGCCTCGCCCTCACCGAGCTCTCTGCCTTTTCCTCCTTTCTGCCTGAAAAAGGCAGGCAGCGAGGCGATCAAGAGCGATGAGGCCACTAGGAGCCTCCGGTGCTTGCTTCGTCTCGACAATCTCTCATAGCGGTGAGGCAATCAGCTCTTCTTTCGATGGATCGATGGTTTATGGTGATTTGGGATGGAAAAATAGGATTTTGACGGTGGCTGGTGACGAAATCTATGGCTGTTTAAGGAAAAGTAGGATTTTGGTGGTGATGTTTGGATGATGCAGGACACAAAGGGGGGCATTGTGGGGAGATTGATGGTGGGCTTCTTCTCCTTCTACGTTAGGGTTTTCTCCGCTTCAAAGATCTTCCTCTATTTTTTTCGGGAGGAAGGCGTCGAATTGGAGAACCAAGCTAGTTTCTATTATCTCGTTCTATGGATCTTGGTAGTGGTAGTTTTAAGCTATGACATGCTTGCAAGTTTAGGTGGGATGGGTTAGTGTTATTTATGGGATGGTCATTCGTATTCTGACGTGTTTAGATGTTGCTGTTAGCTAGTCTTTCTGATGCTAGGTGGTGTTGTATAATTTTGAAATAGAAGCTGGTAGATATCGCCAGCATTGTACCATTGAACCTTTCCTTCTTTGCTTGCTAATTTTAGCGTGAAAAAATGATTATGGTGTGATGTATAATTTGAATTCGTCGGTGATTTCAAGTGATGTATATTATGTGGATTGTCATGTTGTGTTTTTTTTTAAAAAAAAAAAATTCAATCTTGGAATTAAACCAGCGACCTTTCCAGATACCATTGAGATCAATTGTTCTTCGTTCTGTCATGATGTTCATTCCACTTCTTAACGTGTTTTGTTTCTTTGCTCCGATTATTTTGTTTTAAATTTTTTTTATGAGTATGATGTGAATTTTAGAGGATGCAAGGTCTGAGAATCATGGATCATCTGATACTCTGTTTACCTTGAAAAAATGTCACATATTTGAACAATTTCATTGATTATTGTGGTTCACATGGTGGTGCATATGGAAGTGTGGTGCTGTGTGCTTGCCTTCTGGTTCATCTCCTGGGTAATCAATGTTGCAGTCTATGAATCAATGTTGATTCGACTATTCATAAGGATGGCCATCCTTATAGATGAGAACTTTTCCCTTGCACTCTATACGTCATATCTCTATACGTCATCTCTGTTTTCGTCCCAAGTATAATTGTTTTGTGATGGCAATAAATATTAATTTGACAATGTTGTAAGTAAATAAATAATTATTTATAACCCACATAAATCATTTAGAAAAATCGAATGATTCAGTTCCTTCCTTTTACGCTTTTCAGTCTTAATCTGAATTGTCGAGCTCTTCCTTCCCACCTAACTGGTTTTAGACGATGAAACTTTGATGACGCTTTCCCCGTTTTTAAGGGACCAGGGCGGTCTCCAGCTGTCCATTTTATTTGCATTTTATTTGATAGCAGTGTGCTTTTGGATGAAAGAAAGAGACGAGAGTATGTACCCTTGTTCAATGGGACTGTTTTGGAGTTTCATATAACCTCTTCCATCATTAGAAGATGTACAGAGGAGCAGCTTTGCAATGCGTTATTCTTAAATATTAATGTTTTCTTAATTTTGTGTGTGTGTGAGAGAGAGAGAGAGAGAGAGAGAGAGCGTTGTTATTATAACAACAATTTAATTCTAAAAGATATTAAGAAGTTCTCATGATTTTGCTTTAAGAAAAAAAAATGCGTAAAGCCTAAACATAGCATGACCATTGTAGATTGGGAATATTAAAGCATAACATTAGATTATGGAAAGACTAAAAGACATGATGTCGTGTGTGATCTAGCGGGCCTGGTTGGCTGTTTGGGGTGTTTAATTGTTTGGAATGTTTGGGCTTGTCTGGCTTTACAATTAATAGGATTGAATTGAGCATAAATAAATTTTAATTAAAATCGAATCGATCCATTTAAGATAATTAATAAATTAATTAATTTATGGATTGATAATTTATAATTGATTTGATTATTAAATAAATTAATTTGTGTTATTTGATTTATTTTATAAGTTAGATCTTTGGTTCGGTTAAGGTTTGCTTGCACATGATCCTGATGTGGCTAATCCGACGTCATTAGAATTAACTATGAAGGAAACTGATGGAGCTCGATCCCGCAGGGTCCCTTCGGCCTCTGAGGTTCCCTCGTCCTCGGCTTCGGATCTGGCATCCCCTCGGCCTCGAGCTTCGGCTTCGGCCTCGCGCCTCCGCCTAGGCCTCGAGCCTCCGCCTCCCCCTCGGCCTATAGACGCAAAAAGCTTACCGAAGAATCTTGAGTTTGCTGGAGAAGATGATCGGACGCTCGTGAACATTTGATTTGGCGTCAATAGATCCAATCCATCCCCGATAATGTTGGTCCGATTTGCCATTCCTGGCCCCACGTAAGCAGGAGTGGCCCGAGGCCATCATCTTGCAACGTGGCACAATCCCAATGGCAATGCTTGCGCGGTCCACCAGAGGAGCGCTAGCGCCAACTTGCTTTGCACGAGATTCGGCCACTTGTGCCGCTTATTCTCGGTGCAGCGGCTGCCTCCTTGCCGCGTTACCGACTTCAACGGATCCAAGAGCGCCACGGGGAAAGTAGCAGGGGTCCGCTCTCGCCTTCCTCTTTTACGGAGGTCCAATCTAAAGTCTAAACCATCCAATCTCTCTCAAAAAAGGGTTTATCGTAATCGCAGGGGGCTAAGTATAAATGTCGCACGCCGGAGTCTTCTTTGTTATTCCTGCGGCAGGACCGGAAGAGAGCGGGGGCAGCGGACGCACTCGGCGAGGTGCGACCACCGTCGAGCCCGGTCGTGCGGACTGCTACTCTCGTTCTGTGGACGTTTAAGGAGAGAGAGAGATCACAGAGATGGAGAGAGAGAGAGACAGAGAGAGGAGCAATCTTTCTCCTCTATATAGTCCTCTCCACCTTCAGATCCATAGAAGCAACGCTCAGGTGGCAACTATCTCTGAAATTCGAGGGTGATTGTGGCGTGGAATATCTGCTGCATTTATCCTGAGCGTGGCTTCCAGGACCGAAGTGCCTTTTAAACCATGAGGTATAGGATTTTTTTTTTAATATCTTATTTTATTTTGGCATGAGTACTTTAGTTATATTATCTTTTTTTTTTTTTGTTTTGTTTCTATTGCGATTTTTATTCTCCCCCTCCGTGGGTAGTCTTCCCCATGTATTCGTTAACTTCTTGATTAAAGAGCTCCGTTAGGGAAATTCTCGTGGGGAGCCATAAGTGCTTCGAGGTCTAGGTTCACACAGCAGCTCTGTGAGATAAGGTAAGAAGGTCTGATGAAATCTTTGTAATAGCTTCCTCCCGGTGAGCTTTTACCTGGAAGTTTAAAAGTAATTTTGACAAAAGGTTTAATTCAAAACATCTATCCAAAGTACTTTCTCACATCTTAATTTTAATGGGGATTGATTTTTCACCATCTCCATAAGGAATTTCTAATCTTTATTTCTTTAAAATAAAAGAAAACGCTTGTAGGATTAATGAAATTGAACAATAAAATTGTTATATACCGCTGATTTTCTTATAAATCGTTTTAGCAAGAATATATTATTATATAGAAAATATTAAAATTATTTTAGAATTCAAATTGAACTTAGAAACTTCAGTGTAAATGTAAGAAATAGTAGCAAAACAAGTTATTAAAAAATCTTTTAATTCAAAAGCCTCCAAAACAGCACTTCATTCTCATTTGGATTTTGGCCAGGCGAAAGATTCAAACATAGAAGTATGGGCATAAGCTCAAAATTTATATTATTTTTTTCAAAGATGGTTCAGAGATGAAGACTAGGTTTCTATCTCTGAATTTAAATATGAAACCGTCTTCATATTTGAATTTGACTGCTCAAAAGTTTCTTATCCCTGTTTAATCCTGAGCCGGTTAACCCCATAGGCAACGATAATAGCATGTTCTGAAC
This sequence comes from Calamus simplicifolius, assembly GCA_900491605.1. Lineage (NCBI taxonomy): Eukaryota > Viridiplantae > Streptophyta > Magnoliopsida > Arecales > Arecaceae > Calamus > Calamus simplicifolius. The sequence goes on along the minus strand of UESW01002135.1, from coordinate 30,695 downwards.
GGCCCTATTCTAGGCTGTCATCCTCGACGGCTTTCCTTAATGGCTCAATTTCTAGGCGGTCTAGACGGGTCTTCTTGGATGGCCTCTCTAGGTAGCCTTCTCAAGTCAGCCTCCGACTTTTAAGTTGACCGAGATCTTTTTCTATTCCGCTTCCCTCGACCTATCCTAGGCCTCTCGTGATGGCTTCAATTTTCACCGGCATTTATGACATGCGCTAAAGCATTCATTACCTCATGCCAGCCACGTTGGCTCCCTCTTTTATGGCATGTACCAAGGTATTATGGCAGCCATATTGATCCCCTCTCTTGCATGAATAAAGGTGTCCATGGTAACATGGCTTGGGAGACAACGAAGAGCAGGACAAGGAGCTTTCGACTCTCTGATTCAGATCTGTCCTACCTCAGCTCCCGTCCACAACCTCCTCTACGGCTGCAAACGTCCTAGACGGCTGTCTCCAACCCCAGATGCCTTTAGACAACACAACCCCGGACTTGACTCCGTCTTGATTCCGACTCCATCCCGGCTATGGCTCCGTGCCATCCTAGCAACCCAGCTCATGAGAGGTGGGAAGATTTACACATGAAAATCTACATGCGTGAGGCCCACATGCTTGGCCCCACGACTAAACCGTACAAGGTAATAGATGTGCAATGTGGAGTACACACTTGGCAAATGCCGTAACGACCATCCAGCTCTGATAGGATAGTGCCTGTAGCTTGACATGCCACTAGAAAGCAAGCTTCACCATTGCTGTCATCATCATAAATACTTTAACAAGTGGTAGCACCTTAAGTCTCACAGACATCAACCCTGACATTTCATTCACAAAAGTCATCGTTCATCATGATATCCCAACCACTCATATCAGATGAACCCCAAAAGTCATCATCCATCATGAGGCTCCATGTGACTCACTAGATGACAAGGCTCTAGGCTTCCCAAGTAAGCCACACAAAGTCCAAAGATGAAAAAATTGGGTAAGAGGGACCTCCAACCAGGTAACCCATAACAACACACGCTCATATGCTCACAGATAGCTCTTCTTTAAGTCTCTCTCTTTCGAGCTTCCTCAAGCTCACGGTTGTTACCCAAAGTACTGACTTGAGCATCAGAGGGTTTTTGCTGGAATCTTCGGTTCTCGGGACTTTTGCAGCTCCCAGATGCGAGAAGCTCACTGAAAGATTTTGGGCTTACTGAAGAAGGCGACCAGACGCTCGCAGAGGAGGGTCATCTGGCAACAATAAATCCTTTCAAATTCATCCTCATCAGACCAATTCCCTATGGGGACCAGATTTTTTCATTGCCATTGCCATCCCTAATTGAAAAACATATCACATTTTCAACCATAAAACTAATCACTTTTAATAAAATATATTTATAATAATATAATATAACATATATTATATAAAAATATTTTTATTATATTATAATTATAACATATTATCAAACAATTTAATCATTATATTATATTATATTATATTATAATAAATGTTGAATGAAAATGTTGTTACAAATATCATGTAATTATGTAGATAATGATATGATATACATTCTAATAAAATATTGTAATATAATCATTCAATAAAAATAAAATATTATATTATTATTGTTATAATATTATAATAATGATATTTTTATATGATAAGTTGTTATGATAATTTATAATTTAAGAATAATTTATAATAATAAATTTGATAATGCAAATAGTTGGATAGTTAAAACTTAAAAATACTATATAATATCTATTATTATTTCTCATTTGAAAAATACTTCGCAATTTGACTATCAAACAAATAAAACTTTAAAAATATGGTTATCAAATAATAATAAGCTTTTTACTGCTAATAGTAATATCTATTACTGCTAAAAATTTGCTATCAGGAGCTCCACCGCAAGACAAGCCTACATATTGCATCTATAGACTCTATCTTTAATGCATTAAGGCTGTGTTTGAAATCAGGGATAAGAAAATGATATTTTTCTTTATTCTCAAAAGCTATAACTACAAAGGATAAGTTTGAAAAAGTTTAATCAGAGGGGATAACTCATAAACATGGATTATCTCATAAACTTATTTCCTAGGGAATTCAGAATAGCTAAAGCTATCCTTTAAGAACAAAATTATTATTTAAAAAGATTATTATTTCCTCAGCTATCCTTGGGATAAATTTTATCCTGTATATTTATCCAAAGATAGCATTTTAGGAATCAAACACTACCTAAAGGAGTTGGAGATATTTAAAGCATGATCATTCTATAATCAATCAGTACCATGTAAACATTTTACTTGAAGGCATTATAAATAAATAATAATAAAAAACAAAAGATAAAGTCAAGTAACAAAAAGCTCATAACATTATTTGCTCCATAATTTTTTATTAGTAATGAACTATTCTTCTATCATATATTTTTCTTATTCAAATTAACAATACATTAAAAAAGTCAAATAATGATGTTTATTTCAATTATGTAACAATCATTATTATTTCTAATCATTATTATTTCTACAATGTAATAATCATGATAGTCTGACGATGGTGGAATAACAGCAGTTTCTTTCTCTTTTTTTTTTTTTTTTGTGCTATCAACAATAAGAAGCTTATAAAAGTTTGTCATAATTATATTTTTCACTTTATGGCATGCATTAGCTTTCTCCTCGCCTAATTTTCTCCAGCTCCTCTATCTTGAGAAGGCATTGCATTGTTGGCTTTGATGAAAAATGTTATTAAAAAGGATGTGAAGAAGTGTGCTACGAGTGCTCTGGTTCTCCTCAGGGGACTTGCTTTAAGATTAGTGTTCGATCTGCTTTCTTCCCGATCTCAGGCATCTCCTCATCGCTCTCGATCATCTCCCGGTGGATGATGGCTGCTGGCAGCTCCGTCCCTCTGACCGGTGGTGATCGGCAGAAGGCCCCTGCTGGTGCCCCTCGTCGACCGAGTGAAAGCGCGTTCCTGTGGTCCACTTCGGAGCCGTCGCCGGAGGAAATCACTGCTTTGGAGCTATCTTTCCCGGATGTTATCCAGCTTCCCGCTGCGGCGATTGATCAGGAGATTTCGGAGTGGGCTCAACTGGGGTTGATTGTGCGAAGCCTCTCTCGCTGGGTTCCCTCTGAGGCTATCATTCGGGAGCTTCGTAGAGGAGGAATCGACGGAGGGATCAAGATAATTGGCCTTTCCCATCGCACATTCCTGTTCAAATTTGATCTTCAGACTGCTCGGGACGCTGTATTGTCGCAGCCGTGGATCGTCAATGACCAGCCTCTTGCTGCGGAGGCATGGCGTCCAGGATTCATCCCAGCTGAAGATGCTCTGCACCAAGCTCTGCTTTGGATTCGGCTTCCTAAGCTACCGATAGAGCTTTGGACGGAAGATTCCCTTCGAGCAATTCTATCGGTTGCTGGCCAGTATGTGGGCATGGATTCATCTACGAAGGAGCAGAGGCGGGGAGGTTACGCCCGGGCATGTGTCTGCGTCGATTTGCGCCAGCCATTCCGCCCTGGAGCTCGGTTCAGAGCAACAGGTACCCCCTTTTGGCAACAATTTGTTTACGAACATGTAGATGGTATTTGCTCCTCGTGTGGATCCCTTCACCTCTCCGGGCCGTGCTCTTCATCCATGGATTCAGCTGGGGTGGACCAGTCGCCTTCTGCTGTGCCACGTTTTGGTCCGTGGATGTCTGCTCTCCGGATCCGTCGTCAAGCTCCGCTGGTGGATTCCAGTCCGTCTGGTCGAATGGATGGATCACCGGGTTTAGCCACGGCTGCCCCTTTGGGCGGGGAGGACGGTTGGATGATCCCGAAGTGACCTCAAGGAGGACGGTCGCTCCTTCAATTCATCCTCAATTGGTTGTTTCCCCTGCTGGTAATCGCTCAGGCTCTGTTGCTGGACCGTGCCGGGATCGTGTTGGCGTGCCGGTTACTGTAGCAGAGTTTTCTGAAGCTTCTTCTGCTTCAGTGGTGGCTTCAGAGGGTTTTAAGGATCCTGTTATCAATTCTCAGTCTCAGTCTGATCCTAAGACACTAAGGAAGCCTCAGTCCCGCAAATCCTCCAAGACTCCATGTCAAGTGAAGGATTTCCAATTTGCTGCAGCTGCCCCTGTAGCCAAGTCTGAATTCCATCCTAAATCAAAGGAGGTATTGGCAGTTAACCCTTTTAACCTTTTGGGTTCGGATCGTTGGGTCGGGTGTCCCAAGATCCGGGATGATGCAAATCCTACTTCGCTCAAACAGGCCCGACCTGCTGTGTCTGCGGGCCCCAGAGTTATTTCCAAGGAAGCAAAAGGCAAGAGTTGTCGGTCTTCCTCAGGTAAAGCCCATTCTGTGGCTTTAGTTCCTCCCTCTGAATCAGCACCTTGCCGGGCTGCTTGCGATCATGACGCTATGGTCTCTTCTCTCAAGAAGGTGATTCGTGCTGATGAGGAGGCTGTAGCCATGGATCTCTCACGGCAGTCGGACCTTGTGGCTTAGGTCGGCTGCCCTTCGTCTGAGGATGGGTTGGTGACCCAGGGCCTGGACTCTGGAGATCATTCTGATATGGAATTGGCTGAAGCCAAGGATGGGGCCCATGTGACCCCTTGACCTGGGTTTCCTTTTTATGAAGATGCTTATTTGGAACGTCCGAGGAGCGTTGAAACCTTCCTTTCGCTCCTCCTTTACTCGGTTATTGCAGCTTCATCAGTTTGATATTTGTGTTTTGCTGGAAACTCGTCTTTCGGGTCTCAGTCTTCAGCGATTCCAACGGAGAGTTTTCCGGTGTTGGTCTTCTTATGCTGTGGAATCTAATGGTCTTTCTAGAGGTATTCTGGCACTTTGGCGGGAGCCTTCCATCCGTATTGATGCTTTTCATAGTTGTAATCAACAGGTGGCCCTGGTTATTTCGGAGGGGATTACTCCGCCTTGGTTGCTGCTTGGCGTCTATGCTAGTACGGATTATAGAGAGAGGCATCATCTATGGTCCGAGACACTCACTCTTTTAGGCCAGGATTTTCCTACACTTATTGCCGGAGATTTCAATTGTATTGTGGACGCATCGGAGAAGCGGGGGGGGCGTCAGTTTGTGGATTCCCCGAATTCTTCTGAGTTCCGCTCTTTTCTTTCCACTGCCAGGGTTGTTGATTTGGGGTTTTCTGGCTCTCGGTTCACATGGTGTAACAACCGACGGGGAACTGCTCGGGTGTGGGAGCGGCTTGACCGAGCATTGGCCTCTCCTGGGTGGATGCAGCTCTTTTCCGGTGCTACTATTTCTCATTTGCCTCGGATTGCGTCTGACCACTGCCCTCTTCTGATCTCTACGGAGTCTTCCTCTCGGCCTCTGAGGCCGTTTCGGTTTGAGCAATTTTGGACTTCTTACTCTTCGACCCGGGCTATTATCCGTTAGGTGTGGTGGATGCCAGTTAGAGGAAGCTCTGTCTACCGTCTTTCCCGCCGCCTTGAATTAGTGAAGCGCAGGCTCCAGAGTTGGAGTCGGAGAGAGGTGGGCATTCTTGACCAGCGTATCCAATCTGTGGAAGCTGACATTGTTGTGCTTCAGGCAAAGGAAGATTCTGATGGCTGCCTCTCGGAGTTAGATCTCCAGACTCTCCGTCGGAATTTGTCTTTACACCATTCTATACTTAGTCAGCAGGAGACTTATTGGCGACAGCGGTCCCGGATACAGTGGCTTCAGGAGGGCGATCGGAATATCAGATTCTTTCATCAGGCTACTGTGGCTCGGCGGGCTACCAATCGTATTCGGTATATTCGTGATGAGAATGGTCATATTGCGGAAGACGAGGAGACTATTCGTGAATAGATTGTCCATTATTTTCAGTCCCGTTGGTCGGAGGTGTCTGCCAGTGGCTGTCCCATTTCTCCTATTCCTCTGGCTGCCCGGGTGACTGAGGATGATAATGTTATGCTTTTGAGGGAGGTTTCGGCGGAGGAGATTCGTTCTGCTGTTTGGGTTCTGGGCCCTGATAAGGCCCCTGGTCCTGACGGGTTTCCTCCCTTCTTCTTCCGACACTATTGGGATATTATCGGGTCGGATGTGGTTATGGCTATTCAGATGGTTTTCTCATCTAAAGCTCTTCCTCCAGAGTGGCAGCGTACTTTTGTCACTCTTATCCCTAAGAGGTCGACGGCTTCTCTTCCCCAGCATTATCGGCCTATCAGTTTGTGTACCACCCTTTACAAAATCTGTGCTCGCCTCTTGGTCACTCGTCTCCAGGGAGTGATTCCCCGTCTTATATCTATAGAGCAGGGGGCTTTCATCCGTGGTCGCACCATCACTGATAATGCTCTTATTGCCCAAGAATTCATGCACGATCTTAATCGGGCGATTGGCAGAAGGGCTCTTATGGCTATCCAGTTGGACATGGAAAGAGCTTATGATAGGATCAGTTGGACTTATCTTCGGCAGACTCTTCAGGAGTTTCGTTTTGATGATCTCTTCATTGAGTGGGTTATGGCTTGTGTTCAGGGGCCGACCTTTTCCATCCTCATCAATGGAGGTCCTTCGGGTTTTTTCCCATCAGCTGGGGGGCTTTGGCAGGGTTGCCCTCTTTCTCCTTTCCTGTTCATCCTCTGTGCCGATGATTTGTCACGCACTTTTGCTCATGCTGGTGGAGCGTCTATGTTGCAGCCTTATATGCCTGGGCCCCAAGGCCCCCCTCTTACTCATTTGCTCTTTGCAGATGATTGTATTCTTCTTAGCCCAGCTTCTATTCAGAATGCGGCGGTTTACTCTGCTATTATACAAGCCTATTGCCAAGCTTCCGGTCAGCGGGTCAATCTGCAGAAATCTGTCCTTTGTTTTAGCCCGTCGATCCCTTGTCGTCGTCGGACTATGATCTCCCAATTGTTAGGGATCTCTTCCCATTCTGACCGCCTATCCTACCTTGGGATTCCTATTTTGGGGCGTCGTCCTCGGCAGACTGACTTCGGAGATCTTGATCGTCGGATAGCTGATCGGTTGAGTAGGTGGCAGGCTTCCAGCCTCTCGTTAATGGGTCGGATTATGCTGATTCGGTCCATCCTCACCTTGCTTCCCCTTTACCTCTTATCTAACACCCTGATTCCGGTTATCTGTCTGCGCCGGATTGAGAGGCGTTTTCGGGATTTTCTCTGGGGCTCGAGTCAGGGAGGCCATGGTATTCATCTCCTTTCATGGGATATTGTTTGTATGCCTATTAGAGAGGGTGGACTGGGAATTCAGTCGTTGGTCCTTCGCCGGGAAGCTCTGTTTGCGAAGCATGCCTCTAGATTTTTGTTGGACCCTCACTGCTTCTGGAGTATAGTTATGAGAGGTAGATATGGTGCCTGGTCTTCTGATTCTACTTCCCGCACTCCTCGCGGATGCTCTCCGTTTTGGCGGGCGATTTGTCAGGCTGCCCCTTCTGTTATGCCCGATATTCACTGGATGATTGGGGATGGGAGATCTGTTGATGTTACCCAGGATAGTTGGATTGCAGCCACTCCTCTATCCCGCTGGCCGACCTTTATTAGTACTGATGTTGACCCCTCTATGCCAGTGGCTACGTTGATCTGCCAGGACAGTAATGTTTGGAATGCTTCCACTGTTTTCCGACTTTTTGGGGTGGAGCTTGCGCTAAGGATTCTTGCCATTCCCCTTGCCCCCTCAGCTGATTCGGATACCAGACTTTGGCGGCGCTCCTGCCTTTCTTGTGCTCCTACCAGGGATCTAGTCGACTGTTTCCGTTCTCGGATTTTGGGGTTGGACGATGTTGCATGGATCTGGCGTTTGCCTATCCACCCCAGGATTCGGCTTTTCTTGTGGAAGCTTCGGTGGAACCGCCTTCCTACCTGCGCTCTTCTGGCTGGCCGTGGTCTCCTTATGTCGTCTCTCTGCCCAATCTGTGGGCTTGAGGATGAGTTGGTTGATCATGTTATCTTTACTTGCTCTCGAGCTATGAGGATATGGCAGCAGATGCAGCTCACCCCGTGGGTGTCTGAGGACGGACCCATTCGGCTGTCTTTCTTGCATGCCATTCGTCTTGCTGCTCAGAGGGGTCTGGGTGCCCAGTGTGCTGTCTCAGCTTACTTGGCTTATCATATTTGGCTCACTAGGAATCAGATGGTTTTCTCTGATGAGACTGCTCCATCCCATATTATTATCAGAAAGGCTGTTTTTCTTGCTAAGGAGTATGGCCGCTCTTCTCTTGCTGTTCACTCTGCCCGACCTGGTCACTGGGACTCCCCTGCTGCCTTGGCAGCGCACCGTTCTACGGTCTTTGTTTCATGGGAGCCCCCACCCCCGGGTTATGTTAAAGTGAACTTTGATGGCTCTGTCTCCGATCGTATCGCTGGGTTCGGTTTTGTTATTAGGGGTTCAGAGGGAGAGCTTCTTGCTGCCGGTGGCCATGGTTCCCTGGATTTATCGGTCCCAATGGCGGAGCTTTAGGCTGCTTGGGCTGGAATCAGTTATGCCGTTCGTTATTTGGCCTCGAACAGATTGATTATTGAGGGAGATTCTCTCACTGTTATTCGTTGGATTCGTCGGGATGGGGGTCCTCATTCCACCAATCCCATCCTCCGTGCAATCTGGGATTCTCTCCGGACTACAACTGCGCCTCTGATTCGCCATGTTTATAGGGAAGCCAATGCGGCAGCTGATTGGGTTGCAAATCTCACAGCTCGCCATCCAGGCCCGTGGGAATGGCATATGGGTGATCCATGCCCTCTTATTTTGCAGCAAATCATGTATTCTGACTTCTCGGGCTTGACTCACGCCAGACTGGTGTGATCGCCCGTTTGTAACAAAAAAAAAAAATGTTATTCAATGGAAATTTACAAAATATGTTACTATATATTTGTCCAAGATATTCCTTCTACAATCAAATATCAATTTATAGAAAGCCTTTAATGGCTTTCTTATAAGAATACCCTGTTGTATATGGGTATTGATAGTCTTTTATTATTTTTTGTGGTATTGACCACATTTCTAATCCCTATTTGCATTTCAATAAGTTAGTCTAGAATGAAAAATTATGGGAAAGAATATATTAAAACATATATCTATAATTTAAGAATTTTTAATAATCATCGTGTTTTACATATTGGATCTTTTATTATTTTAAGTTCTTCTTAAAAGTATGTCAACCCTATGTTGTGTAGAGTTGAGCATCTTTTGTTCACTAGAGTAAATTTTTTTTTCTTTGCACTAATGAAGTAAACTCTCTGATACGGCTTGCCGTTTCCTCGGGGTGGTATTATCTTTCGCGCGGTTTTCGAAAGCAATGATGTGACAACAAAACCCAAGGCCAGCGTCGGTCTCCCGGTTTTTGAAAGCAATGATGTGACAACAAAACCCAAGGCCAGCGTCGGCCTCCAGTGCCGGCCTCCAGTGTCGGCCTCCAGCGTCGGCCTCCAGTGCCGGCCTCCAGCGTCGGCCTCCAGCGTCGGCCTCCAGCGTCGGCCTCCAGTGCCGGCCTACAGCGTCGGCCTCCAGCGTCGGCCTCCAGTGCCAGCCTTCAGTGTCGGCCTCCAGTGCCAACCTCCAGCGTTGGCCTCCAGTGTCGGCCTCCAGCATCGGCCTCCAGTGCCGGCCTCCAGCGTCGGCCTACAGTGCCGGCCTCCAGCGTCGGCCTCCAGTGCCGGCCTCCAGCGTCGGCCTCCAGTGTCGGCCTCCAGCGTTGGCCTACAGTGCCAGCCTCCAGCGTCGGCCTCCAGTGTCGGCCTCCAGTGCCGGCCTCCAACGTCGGCCTCCAGCGTCGGCCTACAGTGCCAGCCTCCAGCGTCGGCCTCCAGTGTCGGCCTCCAGTGCCGGCCTCCAACGTCGGCCTACAGTGCCGGCCTCCAGCGTCGGCCTCTAGTGCCGGCCTCCAGTGTCGGCCTCCAGCGCCGGCCTGCAGTATCTCCCACATACACAATGTAATTCCGTACAGCCGACTCCGCAATCTAAGCACCTCGCTCACCAAAATCACGGGCAAGTGTTAGCCTGATAGGCAGTTACCGCTATAAGCGGCCCTGATCCAGCAATAGTCCAACGACTTGCCGTTCGATGAAACATCACAACAGGATGGATTTGACGGTTCCAACAGACCGAGGTAAATGGGATCCCCAACAGGTATAAAAAGAGGACCCGTGCTCCATGCAAGGGGACTCTCTCTGAAACCTCCTCTACAAAATCATATCCCTGTTCGACGACTCACTAACTTGGGCGTCGGAGGGTCCCCGCCGGAACCACCGGTCCGGGACTTTTTGCAGGCTCCCGGAGGAAGACGGCGGCCTCTTTGCGCGCACGGTGATCCTAGCCTGCCCGACGTTCATCATACGTGATTCGGCCGCAACAGATTGGCGCGCCAGGTAGGGGGCCCAGGTCAAAAATTCTCCCTGGAACCCCTCCGATTTTGCAAAGGAAGCGATGGTAACTACGCGAGCACAAGAGGCCTCCTCCAGCCAGGCAGCCGGGCGCATCCCACTAGCTGAGCATTCGGAGGCCAATCTCCATGTTCCGCCCCTTGCACCTACAAGCCAACCCGACCGGCTTGATGTCCTAGCCCACTAGGTCCAGGATCTGACAACGATGGTCCGGGGGCTGCAAGAGCGTTATTTGGCTGCTGTAACTCAACCCCCTATGCTGGACGAAGGGGTGCGAGGAACAGTCCAGTCTCACCAAGGGGGGACCCCGCCTGAGGTCTCCCACCGCTCACCCCCCGAACCTCATCGCCAAGGGACCTCGAAGCGACGACGGTCTCCCTCCCGTCGCTCCGGTCGTTCCCACCATCGACCGGAAGAAAAGGAGTCCAAGCGGGCACGTTCTTTGTGCCGGCGATCTTCTTCTTCCGATTCATCCCGAGGTAACACTCCCCGAAAAACCACCCGTCGGGCCGAACAAAGGCTTGACGAGTACCATCGACGGTTGGACGAGCTTAGCCGATGGATCGCCGATCCTTACGCGACGGAGTATGAGCGTCGCCCCCGCTTTCTCGCCATATCATGGAGGAACCGGTCCCCCCCGGTTCCGTCTCCCTCAATTGGACCCATATGACGGAACGACGGACCCCTTGGACCATCTGGAAAGCTACAAAGTCCTCATGCAAGTCCAGGGAGCGACGAATTCCTTGTTATGCGTCGCCTTCCCGGCCACGCTCCGTAAGGCGGCACGCGCATGGTACTCCCGTCTGCCCCCATGCAACATCAACTCGTTTCGGCAACTTGAGCGATCCTTCCTGGCTCATTTTGATGCCTGTCGAAAGATCCCACGAGTTGCCGATAGCCTCTTTGCTGTTCAGCAGAAGAGTGGCGAGACCTTAAAGGATTTCATCGCTCGATTTAAGGAAGCAGCGCTGGAGGTGTACAACCTGGAGGACTCCGTCGCCACCTTGGCCCTGAAGAGAGGACTTCGCCCGTCCAGATTCGCTTACTCCCTAGATAAGAAGCCTCCGCGCTCCTACGCCGAGCTTCTGAGCCGAGCACAGAAGTACATCCGCGCTGACGAAGCAGATTCTTCCAGGAGAGAAGTTGACAAGAACCCCGGTAATAAACCGTCGCCTTCTGACCGCGCTGGTGCACAACCTCGGAAGCCTGAGCCTCCACGATGCTCAGATCGCCGGCCACAGGCGCTGATTCCTAAAGAGCAGTTCACTCCCCTCATGGCTCCCATCTCTCACATCCTACTAGAAATCGAGGAGGAACCGTATTTCAAGCGTCCGGCTCCCTTGAAGCCCGGGGGCCCCCGCAACAAAGAGTTTTACTGCCGGTACCACCGGGACTACGGCCACGACACCGAGGACTGCCGCCACCTAAAAAAGGCCATCGAGGAGCTGGTCCAGCAAGGTCACCTGGGCAAATTCGTTCGACGTGGAAATCTCCCCGCATCGGGTCCCCCGGTGCCTCCGAGTCGTCCGGCTGGTGTGGATAATACCCCAACTGAAAAGACCATAGCTATGGTCTCCTGGGGAGCGGAAAGCGGTTCGAAGAGGTCGCGAGAGGGAATAGACTCTGTAATACCTTTCTTCGGAAAGGATCTAGAAGGGGTAGTTAATAAACATGACGACAGCGTCGTGGTGTCCATGACTATAGCCAAACACCCTGTAAAAAGAATTTTAATTGATAGTGGGAGCTCTGTGGATGTCTTGAGTTATGAGGCTTTTGTTCGGATGAACTTGTCAAGGTCTTTACTCCGGCCCGTTGCCACACCGCTAATGGGCTTCACAGGAGACTCAGTGAGCGTCGAAGGCGAGATTGCTCTCCCGGTCACGGCTGGAACTCCTCCATGTCAGAGCACTGTGGTCATAAACTTCTTGGTGGTCCGGGTCCCGCTGGCTTATAACGCCATTTTGGGAAGGCTGGGGTTGAATCTGCTGGATGCCGTGATCTCCACTAAGAGATTATTGGTAAGGTTCCCCACCAATAAAGGGATCGAAGAAATAAGGGGGAAGCAAAGCCCACTTCTGCCTTGCTACCATCTGTCTTCCAGCCCACTGAACGTGGAGCCAGCGACAGCCGCTGAGTCACTCGATCCTAGGGAGTTGGGAAGAAGGGGAGAGCCGGCAGAGCACCTTCTAACCCTCCCCTTGGGTGATGACCCAGCAAGGACTGTTCAGCTGGGGGCATCGCTCCCGGAGGAAATACGTCATCAACTTCTTACTTTCCTACGGACCAACATTGACGTTTTCGCATGGTCATCCTCAGACATGCCGGGCATCCCTGAAGAAGTAATCACCCACCAACTTAACCTCAAGCCAGGGTGTCGGCCGGTCCGACAGAAAAAGAGAAACTTCGCTCCGGACAGGCAGAAAGCTATCGACGAGGAGATCCACAAGTTAATGGCTGCAGGCCATATTCGGGAGGTACGCTATCCCGAATGGTTGGCTAATGTGGTTCTGGTCCGCAAGACCAATGGAAGTTGGAGAATGTGCGTAGACTTCACCGACCTCAACAAGGCATGCCCCAAAGACAGCTTCCCCCTGCCTCGAATCGATCAACTGGTGGACGCTACATCCGGCCATGAGGTTCTTAGCTTCATGGATGCTTTCTCTGGATACAACCAGATCCGGATGAACCCGGCGGATGAAGAAGCTACCTCCTTCATAACCGAAAAGGGGCTGTATTGCTACAAGGTAATGCCTTTCGGGTTAAAAAATGCGGGAGCTACTTACCAGAGGTTGATGAACAAGGTCTTTGAAGGTCAGATAGGGCGTAACATGGAAGTGTACATGGATGATATGCTGACAAAAAGTTCATGCCGGTGACCACATTGCGGACCTAGCAGAAACTTTGACAGCCTTCGTCGGTACCAGATGAAGCTGAACCCTCGCAAATGTGCATTTGGGGTGACCGCTGGGAAGTTTTTGGGTTTCATGGTGACCCGGAGGGGGATCGAAGCAAACCCAGACAAAGTCCAAGCCATCTTGGACATGAGGCCTCCTGCCAATAAGAAGGAAGTACAGTGCTTGACAGGAAGAGTAGCCGCCCTAAGCCGCTTCCTATCCAAGTCTGCTGAAAGGTGTCTGCCTTTCTTCAAGGCGCTTCGCCGAATCAACGAGTTTGAATGGACCAAAGAATGCCAGGAGGCGTTCGAAGGGTTAAAGACATTCTTATCTACCCCGCCGCTGTTAGCCAAGCCGACGGGTGGAGAAGAGCTCCTTCTATACCTTGCGGCCTCTCCTGAGGCTGTTAGCTCTGTGCTAGTCCGTATGGACGCTAATGGCACACAAAGGCCAGTATATTATACGAGTAAGGTACTCCATAATGCAGAGACCCGATACTCAAACATGGAAAAAATCATCTTCTCATTGATCGTGTCTGCCCAGCGACTGCGGCCATATTTCCAAGCCCACCCAATCGCGGTGATCACAGACCATCCTCTAAAGGCGGTTCTGGCTCGTCCAGATACTTCCGGCCGGCTGGCAAGGTGGGCCCTCAAGCTGGGGGAGTTCGATATATCTTTCCGCCCCCGGTCTGCCATGAAGTCCCAAGTCCTGGCATATTTTTTGGTTGAATGTACTTGGGGGATTGAGCCACCTGAAGAACCTCCTGCGGACATTCAGCCCCTCGGAACCAGCGAAGATGAGTGGGTTCTCCATGTGGATGGGGCATCTAACTCTCAAGGGAGCGGAGCAGGCCTCATCTTGGCCAACTCGGATGGGGTTGTGACCGAATGTGCACTTCGCTTCCTCTTTCCAGCCACTAACAATCAGGCATAATATGAAGCTTTGCTATCCGGCATGAGGTTGGCTCGAGAGCTTGGGGTGAAACGCCTTAGGGCATTCACCGACTCCCAACTGGTTGCCGACCAAATTACAAAGGAATACGAGGCAAGGGATCCCATTATGGCCCGCTATTTAGAAATGGTGTACTCGTTAACTTCCCCCTTCACACATTTCAGCGTCAGCTACATTCCACGACAGGAGAATGCTAGAGCCGATGCCTTATCCCGTCTTGCTGCCTCATCTGATGGGATGTTGGGAAAGGCTTACGTGGAGCACCTAGAAGCCCCGAGTATTGAAGTACCAAGAGAAATGGCACCGGTGGAGCAGGAGCCCTCCTGGATGGATGCCTATGTCCGGTACTTTACTGAAGGCACCCTTCCAGAAGACCCTGCTGAAGCTAGGAAGCTGAAAAGGCGGGCCTCGAAGTTTTTTATGGAGGGAAAGCTCTATCGAAGGTCGTTCTCATACCCTATTCTCAGATGTGTCGGTCCTACCGACGCCAATTATATATTGCGGGAGATACACGAAGGGATATGCGGAAACCACCTGGGGGCAGGGCTCTTGCATATAAAGCTTTACGTCAAGGGTATTACTGGCTGACAATGAAGAAGGATGCCTCCGAGCTCGTTAAAAGATGTGACACCTGCCAGCGGCATGCCAACATTCAACATCAACCGGCGTCTCAATTGACCCCTCTAGTAGCACCATGGCCCTTCGCACAGTGGGGCATGGATATTCTGGGACCATTCCCTCCTGCCTCCGGACAACGCAAGTTCCTAGTGGTGGCAGTCGACCATTTTACTAAATGGATCGAGACGGAAGCTCTTGCTAAGATCACGGAAGCCAAAGTAAGGAATTTCTTCTGGAAATCCGTAGTATGCCGGTTTGGGCTACCGCACACCCTCGTTACGGACAATGGCCGACAGTTTGATAATGCTGCCTTCCGAGAATTCTGTGATGGCCTGGGCATCCACCATCGATTCACCTCCGTGGGGCATCCCCAAACCAACGGCGCTGCAGAAGTGACTAATCGCATCATCCTCCAAGGACTCAGGGCTCGGCTAGATAGCTGCAAAGGGCGATGGGTGGAAGAACTTTCCAGTGTGCGGTGGGCCTACCACACGACGCCACGAGCACCTACATGGGAAACCCCTTTCAGCTTGGTCTTTGGGACCGAGGCGGTAATCCCCATGGAAATAGGAGCTCCTAGCCCTCGGACGGAATTGTACAATGAAGAAAGCAACTCAAACCAGCTAAGGGCTGATCTGGATTTGGTGGAAGAACTGCGAGATCAGGCGCAGCTTCGCATGGCAGCATTCCGTCAGCGAGTGGCCAAGCACTACAACTCTCGGGTGCAACCCAAGACATTCCGGCTAGGAGACCTTGTCCTACGAAGAGCTGAAGTGTCAAAGCCGACGGAAGGGGGCAAGCTAGCACCAAAATGGGAAGGACCATACCGTGTCAAGGAGGTGCTCCACCATGGGGCGTATAAAGTAGAAGAGCTAGATGGGAAACCGCTCCCTCGAACTTGGAATGCCGACAATTTACGCCGGTACTATCAATAGAACTCCATCGTTGTTAATTTGAATCTGTTTGATGCATGAATAATAAACATGTTCTTATTTTTGAATGAGTATGTTTAACAAAAGACCAACTACGCGTTGGCACAAAAGACCAACTCCGCGTTGGCACCAAAGACCGGCGTCCAGCGTCGGCATAAAAGACCAACTCCGCGTTGGCACCAAAGACCGGCGCCCAGCGTTGGCAACAAAAGACCAACTACGTGTTGGCACAAAAGACCGACGCTAGCGTCGGCACCAAAGACTGGCGTCCAGCGTCGGCACAAAAGACCAACTCCGCGTTGGCACCAAAGGCCGGCGCCCAGCGTCGGCAACAAAAGATCGGCACTTAGCGTCGGCAGCAAAGATCAACTACGCGTTGGCACCAAGACCGGCGTCCAGCATCGGCACAAAAGACCAACTCCGCGTTGGCACCAAAGGCCGGCGCCCAGCGTCGGCAACAAAAGATCGGCACTTAGCGTCGGCAACAAAAGACCAACTACGCGTTGGCACCTAAGACCGGCGTCCAGTGTCGGCAACAAAAGACCAACTACACGTTGGCACCTAAGACCGGCGTCCAGCATCGGCAACAAAAGACCAACTACGCGTTGGCACCTAAGACCGGCACTTAGCGTCGGCAGCAAAGATCAACTACGCGTTGACACTAAGGACCAGCTCCCCGCGTTGGCAATAGCAACTGACACCCGCGTTACCACCGAATATTGGCCTTGTCAACACTTAGGACAGCGTCACGGCTCGCGATCCTATTTAGTGTAACCTACTGTACATAATCCTATCAATTGGCGGTTCACAGCAGTTTGAACAAACGAAGTTAATCATAGTCGAAGGGGTGAAAGAGATTGAAAACATTCATTGATAGTAAAGGTTACAAAATTGCCGACTCAGGTCAGGCACAACCAATACAAGGAAAAAAAAACCAAAAGCTGTTAATGACCATCCGGAGCCAGGGCGTCATCCTCAGGGACATCGTCGGGCTTCAGCCCCTCGATATCCTCCAGGTCGTAAGGCTCCTGGATTTTATCTTTACAGTCCTGGAAGCCGGCGTCATAAGCTAGCGCCGCTGACTCGGCTACATCATTGTCAAAGGCTTCGGATTTCTTATAATCTTCTACGGCATCGGTCCCTTTCTTTTCAGCCTCGATGGCCCTCCTCTGGGCCTCTGCCACTGTCGCCTCCAAATCCGCAATTTTAGTTACGTATTGGCGGGTGGCTTCCTTGGCCGCATTTGTCTCAGCGAAGGCAGAACTCAGTTGAGTCTTTAAAACACATACCTCCAGTTCTGCCACCCCCAGCTTCTCCTCAGCCGCTCTTTGTTTTTCCTCTGCCACCTGAGCATTGTCCAGCTCATTGGCGGCACGACGCTGAGCAACCTCCAGCGCATATTCGGCCTTTTCGGCTCTAAGCCGAGCAACCTCGATCTCACCCTTCAGGGTGGCCCTAGTATCCTCTAGAGCCATTGCCGCCTTCTTTGCTTTGACTTGGAGGGAGACCATCTCCTCCCGCGCTTGTTCAATGGCGGTGTCGCTCAGAGTCCAGAGGTTTTTAAGGGCGACAAGAGAATTCAAGGCCTAAAAATATATATATATATATATATATATATATATATATCCAGATTTAAGGAAAGGAAAAGAGGGGAAGAAAAAGGACAATAATGGCACAGAAACTCACCCAGAGATGCGCCACCGAAGCTTCACGGAAAAAGGTAACACACCCTTGACCTCGAAGGTATTCTTGCACCTCATCCACCGAGGCTTCCTCTATGACCCGTGCAGCCCAACGGCTGTGGTTTGCCAGCAGCGATTGGAAGGAAGGATCGACGCCCCTCTCTTCCCTGGACGTCGGCCCTACAGAGGCTGATTGCGTCCCTGAGCCTGCCACCTCCGGCTCTTTCGCTGGCGGAGACGCTTCGGCTGTCGCCCCCGCGGGGGGCAGAGCAGCGATTGGAGTCGCCAAAGTTTTGTCCATCTCTTTGAATGTGGGAGACGGCGTCTCCCCCTCGGAAGATAAGTCAAGCAAGATGATCGGAGGAGCCGAAGCTGGAGATTCTCCCTTCGGTGGGTTCCGTCCCACCTCACCAGCCTCGGCCTTCACCGCGTCTACCGTGACGGGTTTGTCGGCTTGGATTTGAGCCACCTCGCTTACGCGCAAGAATTCCACTATTTTGGCCCCCTGGGCCTCGTCCTCCTCAGCGTCGGCCCTTTTGGGGCTGCCCTTCTTCAAGACCTTGGCACGGAGGGGCTTCACGACTTTAGCCCCTCCGGTGTCGACCTCCCCAGCATCGGTCTCCCTAGCGCCAACCCTCCCAGTGTCGGCCCTCCTGGGAACTTTAGCGGCGGCCCTCCCTTCGACAGGAGGCGCAGTCCCGACAGCCTTCCTCTTCTTGGCGGCCACCTGTTTAAGCTTATGCAGCGTCGGCGCCATCCCTACACAATCAAAGGATAGTTAAAAAAAAAAGAAAAAAAAAAAAAAAAAAAAGAAAAGAGAAGCAGAGGAGAAGAGAGGCGAGTAGACTAATGCTCACCCCTCGCGGGAATTAGACCGGCACGGTGAAGATTCTCCTCGGCTAGAAGCTTATTACACCGAGGAATGTCGGCAGTCAGAAGCTGCCCAAACGCCATCCGGTCTCGTGGAAGGATGGAGGGGTCCCTATTGGCGTCGATGTTGGGTATCCCCCAGCTTCCACGAACCCTGCTGATGTCCGCAAAGAAAAACTTGTCCTTCCACCCTTTAACGGAGGAAGGAAGGCACAGTTTAAGAATCCTATTGGACCTAGGGGTGAAGGACCACCACCCCGACTGTTTGCGAAGGGTATAGAAGCTGCGGAATAGGGAAATACTAGCCTCAATACCCTGTAGGTGGCAGAGTACTAAAAAACCGACAATGGTTCGAATGGAATTGGGAACTAGTTGGGAAGGGATCAAGGAGTACCGGTCTAGAAGATTAAGAATGAAAGGATGGATTGGTAAACGGAGCCCGGCCTTAAAAAAGGCTCCGTACAAGGCAACCCTTCTGGTACGGGAAGAGGTTGCCCTGTCGTTAGGGGTAGGAAAGAAAAGATGAAGGTCTGGAGGGAAGCCATACCTGGCCTTTAAGTCTTCTATGTCTTGAGCAGACATGGAGGACGCAGTCCCCTCGGGGGACTCCTTGACAACCCTAGAAGGACCGGCAGCCACCGACCGGTTCCGGACGGAAGTCCGCCCGCCGACCGAACGGATCCCGGTTAGGGGACGGTTGACTGGTCGTGGCTCCGGTGAGTGGTTAGAAGAAGAGGTGGACCATTGGCTGGACAGGGAATCGGAAGTCTGGAAGGATGATGGGAACCCCCCCAAGAACCGGAAATGGAGCAAGAAGGAGAGGAAGTCATGGGAACTAACCTGAAAAGAAAAACTCGAGCCAAGAACAGAGCACGGAGAGAATGGACGAGAGATAGAAACGCTGGCGGACTCAAAAGGGGCAATGGCGAAAGAAGTGGGGAAGATAGGAAGATAAGGGCTATTTGTCCTCATGACGCCTTCTCGAAACACCCCACAATCGTCCGATCTGACCACGTGTCCCTCTTCAGTTGGGAGGCGCTTCGACGACCTGCCAATGCGATAAGCTCAAAAAGACCACCAATGAAAAGGGGGGAGTTAACCTTATCGCAATGATACCGTTCGCCTTTTCGTAGCACTGCCCGAGGGAAATCCTCCCTAATCCCAACAAAGGCAAATAATGGCGCGAAAACCGGCCACCTAGAGGATATTCACACCCCTTTCGCGGGTAAGTAAACGCTCACCCATCTCAGGGGCGGGGGGCATCTGATACGGCTGCCGTTTCCCCGGGGTGGTATTATCTTCCGCGCGGTTTTTGAAAGCAATGATGTGACAACAAAACCCAAGGCCAGCGTCGGCCTCCCGGTTTTCGAAAGCAATGATGTGACAACAAAACCCAAGGCCAGCGTCGGCCTCCAGTGTCGGCCTTCAGCGTCGGCCTCCAGTGCCGGCCTCCAGCGTCGGCCTCCAGTGCCGGCCTCCAGCGTCGGCCTACAGTGCCAGCCTCCAGCATCGGCCTACAGTGCCGGCCTCCAGCGTCGGCCTCCAGCGTCGGCCTCCAGTACCGGCCTACAGCATCGGCCTCCAGCGTCGGCCTCCAGTGCCGGCCTTCAGCGTCGGCCTCCAGTGCCGGCCTCCAGCGTCGGCCTCCAGTGTCGGCCTTCAGCGTCGGCCTTCAGTGCCGGCCTCCAGCGTCGGCCTACAGTGCCGGCCTCCAGCGTCAGCCTCCAGCGTCGGCCTCCAGTGCCGGCCTCCAGCGTCGGCCTCCAGTGCCGCCTCCAGCGTCGGCCTCCAGTGTCGGCCTCCAGCATCGGCCTATAGTGCCGGCCTCCAGCGTCGGCCTCCAGTGCCGGCTCCAGCGCCGGCCTCCAGTGTCGGCCTATAGTGCCGGCCTCCAGCGTCGGCCTCCAGTGCCGGCCTCCAGCGCCGGCCTCCAGTGTCGGCCTCCAGCGTCGGCCTGCAGTATTTCCCACATACACAATGTAATTTCGTACAGTCGACTCCGCAATCTAAGCACCTCGCTCACCAAAATCACGGGCAAGTGTTAGCATGATAGGCAGTTACCGCTATAAGCGGCCCTGATCCAGCAACAGTCCAATGACTTGCCGTTCAATGAAACATCACAACAGGATGGATTTGACGGTTCCAACAGACCGAGGTAAACGGGATCCCCAACAGGTATAAAAAGAGGACCCGTGCTCCATGCAGGGGACTCTCTCTGAAACCTTCTCTACAAAATCATATCCCTGTTCGACGACTCACTAACTTGGGCGCCGAAGGGTCCCCGCCGGAACCACCGGTCCGGGACTTTTTGCAGGCTCCCGGAGGAAGATGGCGGCCTCTTTGCGCGCACGGTGATCCTAGCCTGCCCGACGTTCATCATACGTGATTCGGCCGCAACACTCTCTATAAGCAAAGTAGCTTTGTGTGAGTATAGCATTTTCGTTGAAATTACTGAACCATATATATATATATATATATATATATATATATATATATATATATATATATATATATATATATATATATATATATATATATATATATATATATATAGAAGGAAAAGGTAAAAGAAAAATTTATTGGAGAGTGCAATAAAGAAAATGTAATATGAACACCAATCAAAGGAGCAGAACATAGGTAGAATCATTTTAACATACCTTTCACACAATATGTTGACAAGGAAATGGGAACACAACATAAGCCATTAGGTGTAGACGCTTTCTAGATGTAAAAAATTCTAATTTTTACAATATGAAGATGACTTGTGATTAAAGATGAGAGGCCAATTAAGATTATATATGATTAGTTTTTTATAAAATTTATTTTAGTAGGTGTATGATGTCGATGGCCTAAGGTAAATACTTAATGGCTAGGGTTTCTTTTGCCTTAAATGGTGAAGCTACAAAATGGCCAAAGCATCTTTTAATCAACTCTTTTTGTTACTTTTTTTTTGTCCATTTTATCAGCTAGCAACTTCGCTTATCCTCTCATTCCTCTCAACAAATACTCTAACAATTCAGTAATCCCTATCTAACTTTCTTTTTATTCCTCTTAATAATAATTGGTCGAGCCAATTCATTCTCTCAATTTATAAAGACCCTTTTCTTCTAATCAATCCAGCTCAATTCAACTCGTGATCCATAAGCGCCTGTTTAAGCTCTAGCATATTCAGAAGCCAATTTCAACAATGGTATCAAAAGATCCTCACTGACGGAAAAAAAAAAGAAGTACGCCTAACAATAATGTCGAGAGTTGTATTGAAGCACTTACACTACAAAAAAATAGTAAGTTTATGACGCTTTTTAATGGCACAGACTTTTTGTCGCTAAATAGCGATCACATTGCCATGCCCAACAAGGAAAGACGATGAAAATAAAATAAATGAAAGAAATAAGTTAAATAGCGATGGAATAACGATGCAAAATTATTTATCGCTAAATAGCGATGCAGTTGCGATACAAATATTAATAAGAAATTAAAATTTGAGAACCCATATTAGCGACGCATAATTGCGTCACAATTTAGCGACGCATTCTTTGCGTCGCTAAATTGTGACGTTGTTGCGATGCAAATATTAATAAGAAATTAAAATTTGAGAACCCATTTTAGAGACGTATAATTTGCATCGCAATTTAGCGACGCATTATTTTGCATCGCTAAATAGCGACTCCGTTGCGATGTAATTTTAATAAGAAATTAAAATTTAATAATGCATTTTGCGATGTAATCATGGCGTCACAAAATAGCGACGTGCTTATTGGTGTCGCTAATTTTGCTAATATTAGCGACTCCACTGCGACGAATTTAGGGGTCGTAAATTTTATCCCAAAACCCGAACCCCAGTGTTTCATTCACTCACGACAGTCGTCTTTGAATCTTTCGAACCTCTCCTCGCCCGCGTTTCATTCTCTGATCTTTGCCTGCCAAAGTCTTCTCGTTCTTCGTCTTCGTCGGTCATCACCTTCGGCAACCATCGACTTCCAGGTGGGCTTTACTCTCCCTTCTTTGCTTTACTCTCCGAAATGGTACTCTCTTTCTTTAAAAGGCCCCTCCCAAGTCCAAACCCTAGGACTCTCCTCGGCTCGCCATCACCCTAGGATTTCCAAAGAGCGTAAAAAAAATTTCCCCATGCCACCGCTTCAAGAGCTCTCCACCGGCCCCTTTGTCCCCCTTCCTTTTGCTCCTCTCTCTCTCTCTCTCTCTTTCTCTTCCAGGGATTTTTGATTTCCGTTGGTACGAGTTCGAGATTTTTGCAATGTAAGTTCAAGAAATCCTCGTTCTTGATTAATTCAGCTATTTTTTAGATCTTTTTTATGAGATTCTAGGGTTTACTTGCCGCTTTTTCTATCTTTTCTGGTTGCTGAGAATGAGGTGGTTTGCGATAATCTTTTCATGTGTTTGTTCTTATTTTTTATTCTCTTTGGTGGAGAGCTTCTTGCAGATAACTGGATTTGTGTGTTTTTTTTTTTGGTTGTTTGACCGAGGAAGTTTAGGGTTTGCGGAGCCTTGTAGCGGCTAAGAGTGAAAGCATTTTTCTAGTGCTTATGATCGAGAAGAATGTGTTTGTACTCTTTGTTGCGACATGATGGAATAGTCTAGTCAAAGTAAAGAAGACAAGGTCATGACTCTGATAGAATACAACAAGTTTTTTTTTTTAAGGTGGTTTGCTGGTGATAGATGTCTTGTAAGTTGGGGTTAGGAGTTTGGTTCACTTTAGTTGATATTTAAACTTCTAAGAACTTTTTGAATTCTGATTGACCCCCATTGAGGAGGAAAAAAAGAAGACAAGGCCATGACTTTTATATCTCATATGTTGCGTTTGTATATAGTATGTTGTTATTTGATGAGAGAGAGGATGTGACTGTGTTTGCTAAATTGAAACTACATAGAAAATTATGGAATGTCATGGTACCGAAAGATATTGGAATGTCATGATATTGGAAGCATGCAATTTTCATTTTGAGATCTTGATTTTTTTTTTGTGGCAAAATGATAGTTAATTAACTGTTCTGTTGGCCTTTTATCTCTGTTTTCTTTTAATTCTTTTCTTTAGGAAATAGTTTGCAGTTCTTTTTTTCAAAATAAAATATTATTGAGGAGCACACCTAGAGAATTTTGCTTGGCCAACATTTCAATCCGATGCATTTACATGAATTTAAAGAGAAAAAATTAGTTTATTTCATCAATCGGTTGCAGTAAGCTTTAGTTTATTCCATCAATTGGATCGAATCATATTTGTTTGGGTTAATCAATTGAACCCAATTTATATTATTAGATCTGAAACTATCCTAGTTAGATCTGAACTCAATGCTAACCATAGTTGTCATATTGATACTTATAAATTTTAATACTTGTAATATTGATACTTGTAAATTTTGATACGAAATTAGGTTGTGTTCATATAAGTCATCCCAAAACGAGCAGAGATCGCTCGTGGATATATGCAAGGTTGAATTCAATCAAAGTTCTTTGAATGAATAACCAAATCCTGAAGCACAACAATTTTATGATATGCTTCGTGCTGCAAATCATGAATTATATCTTGGATGCGAGAACCATTCGCAGTTGTCTTTGGCTGCTCGTTTGCTGAATATTAAGGCAGATCATCACTTATGCGAAAAGGCTTTTGATGCAGTTGTTGGATTAGTAAAAGAAGTTGTGCCGAGTGATAATGTTGCAGTGGATAGTTTTTACTCAACAAAGAAGTTATTACGTGGATTTGGTCTATCAGTGAATAAGATTGATTGTTGTTTAAACAATTGTATGATATATTGAGGTGAAGATTCAGGATTGAAATGATGTAAGATATGTGGGCAATCGAGGTACAAGAGTGAACATGAAGGAGCTGGTTCAAGCAGGAGGACAAGTGTGCCATATAAAAGGATGCATTACTTTTCTCTTACTCCACATCTGTTGCGATTATACAGATCAGAAGCTAGTACTGCAAATATGAGATGTCATGCCGAACATCAATTTAAAGAATGAGAAATGGGCCATCCATCTGATTCAAAAGCTTGAAAGCATTTAATGAAAACCATCCTGATTTTGTAGAGGAGATCAGAAATGTGAGATTAGGTCTATGTGTTGGAATTTTAGGGGTCTAATACTAAAGATATGCAGTGGAAAATAACCTAAATCCCCATAAGGATCCATGTGTTTCAATTAAATTGATTAGGGAACGAGAATCATACCTTATATGAGTAAATAAATAAATAAATAAATAATATATATATATATATATATATATATATATATATATATATATATATATATATATATATATATATATATATATATATATATATGATGAGACAGATCTTTAGGCGCTGCGAAACCCAACTCCCTCTACGGTATCCACACAAATGACTACTTCACAATGGGACTCGGTGTGCTAGCACTCTCTAGAACTCTTCTAGATCAGTTTAGGAATAATCTCACTAAAAGGCTCTCGTATATTTTGGTGCGCAGAGTTTCTCTGCAAATCCAATGTTGACGGCAAGCGTCATCTATTTGGATGAGAGCAACAACGTCTATTTATAATGAAAAATATCCTATTCCAAGAAAAGAATATTCTCATTAATAGGACTATTAGAATTCCTAAAAGACGACTCCTAATCCTAAAAGACACATTTTCTCATTAATGTGACTCCTTAAAAGATATGTCTTCTCATTAATGGGACTCCTAATCTGATTAGGATTCCTAAAAGACACAATAGTGAAGATTATTATTTATTATATTTATTAATCTTAAATACTTAAGAATAATAAATATATAAATAATTTTTGCTGGGTTTATATAAATTAAACACATACCCATACGCATCATTCTTTGTGTGCGACCATGTAGGTTTACTCAATGTTGGCAGTAGGACTAAAACCCTTTCCGGTCCACAAGACATAATTGGTCTCTAGCAAGACATTATGTCTACCTAAATTGAGTGAAGATCGTCGATCCGACTTTACCTAGTAAATGTCAATTATCTAGTCCATTTGTCACACAATATTTAGTGATTAAGTATGAGGCATAGATCACATCACTCATAGATTGTTTAATCACAAGTTTTCTTGATTCCAAAGTTTGACTGAATAAACCAAATGTTACTGATAACTTCTATCAATTCATTTGGGCATGACCATGTACTTATCTCAGTCTCACTCTTCAAGAGGGCCCAAAATATCTCTCTCAAATTAATAAGAGGGACAAATTCCTTCATGAACACTTATATCCCTCAACGTAGTTTATTCCATATCCAATCACAGTCTTATGATCATCTGGTTAAAGATGATGAAGAGCCATATCAAAACATGAAATTCACTATGTAGGGATCCATAGTGTCATCAGGTCAAAGAACTAAATAACAATATCATGAAGAGAAGTATTCATAACAGAATCCATATGATACTCTCATGGTGGGTCGATCCAATACAATGTGCTTTTACATATATCTATGTGTTGACTTGATATCTCATATCTGTGACCAGTAAAATGTGATCATCAATCAACCAACATACTAATCTTACTTCATTATCGTTCCATATAATGAATGATTAGGGATAATTTAGAATAGTATTCTTATCACCTTATAGTTTCACTATTTAAGTCACATACTTTAATGATATAAGGAAGAATAAACTATTCAAGGAAACCTTTTTATCACATTAGAAGAGCATAAATAATAACATAATAAATAAAATAGTTTATTAAATAAAGATAAAACTATAAATGACAGCAAATATCCTGATGGCTTAGGGCACATCACCAGCACTATGTACTGATGGCTTTCAACCATTCAATCAAATAGGACAACAGTATTCTTGTTGGCCTATGATATTGATGTTGGGAATTGTATCCTAAAGCCAATCATTTGATGATTGTGCTAATATAAATTGTATATAAATTGATATATTAATAAAAGTTATTTGGCAGTTTATTCATTACAAGAACATCTTCTTAATACTCCTAATAGTAATGAAGCCCTCAGGATCTTCCTTCACGATAAAGGAGGATTTATCTTTGAAGGTCCTTAAAAGAGTTCGCGACCAAATGATATACTATGACAGGGCCATAGTACTATCAATTATAGGACGTTGTATATCATATTTGTTGGTTGTCCTCTTAACCAAGGAGTGTAGAGACACTGGTATGACATACAGGTGAAAGTGTAGGAGTACATTTCACCGAACGTGACTCATTTCGGATACTCTACTGTCAAGAGTTAATCCGAGAAGATATAGGTATAAGTATCCTTCAGACCTGAAGATCACAACCAGTGGCTTACAAGCAACTCATTGTACTTAGGTGCCGGACCACCTGGATTTCTAATCCAGCTACGAAAGGTTACTGGGTGCAGTCAAGTACTTGTGGTAGTCAGTTGTGGATCAAGATGGAATTTGACCTATCCCGTTAAAAGGAGAAATGCTTGTGTTTCAATTTAGCAAGACCTTGGCCAAGGCACTTCATGTGAAAGTCACATGATCACTAAAGTTGAAATCACTTTATGGATTTGCTATTTAGAGTTGACAGGCTCTTAAGCCATCCTTAGCATTTGTGGTCAAGAGGATGAATTATACGGTAACTGTTTCTTAGGGTTCTTGGAGTTTGCTCGGCAACTCTTCGACCTATCCGGACGTCGGGTTCCATTGCTAGATGGGCACATCGATTAGTATAGAAAGTTATTTCTATGCTACCGGCTTAGGTTCGAACCTAGAGAGTCACACGCATAGAAGTTTCCTAGGATGATCTATTTGCTGATCAACGATTGAGAATCGTATATGATTTAATTAATCAATTTGATTGATTGAATTATCTCAATTGGGTTAAGTACAAGTGAATAAGATTCAATTTGGTTTAAGTCTATTAGAAGGACTAGTCAATTTCAAATATTGATTTGAAATTAGACTTGATTTGGATTTAAATAGATTCAGGACTAGCCAAATTTGATTTGGGCTTGGACCATGATCTATGTGGGTTCAGTCAAATAAATTCAGATCAGATTAAACCATCAACCCAAACCTCTCGCATAAGGATCTCATATGATGAGATGGCTAAAATCTCATCTCATGAGAGATTAAATTCTCATGAGAATTTAATGCCTAACATTAATTTACCGAACGTCGGATTTATCTTTGGTTTTCACCGAACATCGAACTCTTTGGTTTTCAAACGTCCACGTCTCTTTGGTTTTCGCCGAACATCGGAATTAACCAAGCGCCGCGCCTTCGGCGTCTCTTCGCTTTTACCAAACGACGGAATTCTTAATGTCAGAATTCAATGTCAAGGCTAAATTGAGACTATAAATAGAGGGCATTCCCTCACCAGAAACACAGAACAACAATACACGATATGTCATGGATTGTAATTCTAAAAGGTTAGAATAAAAAATCCTGGTGATTCTGGTGTTAGCGGAAGCTGGTGGATCTTGGAGGAAGATTCAAGTGGAAGGATTCAAGATCAGCAAAGCTATTTTTCCGCGAGCTAGCACTCCCGGAAATCCGATCATTCGGGGCTTCGCGTGGACGATACTAGAGGCCGGACGATTGAACGGCTGCAGAGCAATAAGGATTTACCTACTGTTCTTAAGGTAAGTGATTTGATCCCTAGATCTTAAGGCAGGCTTCAAGATAAGTAGTATGACTAGTCATCTTGAAGATCAAGATATGATCTTGATATTTTTATTTATATGCATATTTTAGATCAAACGATCCTATATATAAGGCAAAGATATGATCTTGATGCATGTTAGATAGATTAATATGTAATCTTTAAATTTCCGCATTGATAATTGTTATCAAATTTTAAAATATGCATGCCTCGGAGATTGTTTCTCCTACAAATGGTATCAGAGCGATGGTTTCGTTATTGATCTAATTTATTGCATGTAAATTAATGCTCTATTAATTGTGTAATTATGGCTAAAACTAAATCACAAGGCTATTGGTCACAGATGGATTGAAAATCCAAATTACCCATTCAATGAGGTATTCTGTGACATATTGCCGTGATAATTTAAATTGATCTTTGGCTTCAAAACATAGATTACACACACTCTCAAAATATGTTTATATTTGATACATATTGATGTTGTATAAAACATGATATTTGCATGTTTAGTATAAAACATAGATATGATATATGATGGCATGATGTCTATGTTATGAAACATACAAATATTTATGAGAGTCTAATTTGAATGTCAAATGTTAATTCATAATCTCTTTAGATATGATCTAAATATAGGAATTATGAGTAGTAACATAATACATGATGCTTGATTGAAATATATGACATGTAAACATGAAATATATTTAATCTTTGGGTTAGCTAAATCGGGTCCATAAAGGGTTAGACCCTAAGGTTTAAATCAACTGGACTAAAAGAGTATTTGATCAAATCTAATTAGATTAGGTTAAGAATGCTCTAAATCAAACAATAGTTGTAGTTGATCATGTCCTTCTCTTTGATTAAACCAAATGGAAGTAGATTAGGCTCCGTGGTTGAGCATGAATCTCTTAGATGGTCAAATCAGAATTGGTTAACCATATGATGTCAAGGTGGGTTGGCAAGTTGCTCTAGGATCAACGATCGAATGGTTTTTAATTGGGAGCTACTCGTATTGATGCGTCTTTAACGAGTTAATGGCATATCCCTCCCATCGATCTCACTCACCTGGTCAATGTGGTGAACCATTTATGATTCAGATCATTTACCTGATTCGGGTTGACCCATGCCTGTAAGGAAATCAGTCTGACTGATTTAGGTGCCACTTAACCTGACTTAATCTTGTTTCATTCTACCGATTTCATAGATTCAGTGGGAGAACTTGATTAGTCAATTTATCTTCATATTATTAAAATCCTCTAAAATTATTAGGTCCTTAAAATGAAATAGTTATATGATAACTAGATCATAGCCTCCCATTAAGGTGGGTGATAATGAGTCCGATGTCTTGATAATCATTGGAGGCACTCCATGCCTGGTGCTTGTCAACCATCGGAATTATCATTCATTATATGATAAGTCAGCGTAACTATTAAATAAACAGTCAGGTGAGCCGAGCTTCACTCGGGCTTGGTTGTCTATTGATAGGTTACACTGATTATATCATTTAATGGTTGGACCTAACCAGAACTTTCAGTGGAGGCACTTCATGCCTGCTGAAGAGGTACATGGGGCAAAACTGAACACTAAGAATTGTTTGGGGAAACAATTGGTTTTGAACCTACTCTTAGATGCATATGGGTTAGCCAAGCTTCACTTGGGCCTGTATGTAGTTTATGTAGATCTTAGTGCCCGCTAAAGAATTAAGAATAATTCTTCGAATTGGGGTGTAGAGGCTGCCAATTTGAACAAAATAGTGGGAGAATCTTTAGACTAAAGTCCAAGTCTTTAGACTGAATCAATTTATATACTAATAAACTTTAGTTTTTCCTTATGCAGAACATGGCCACTAATTTATCATTAAGGTCCCTATTGGATAGTGACAAGTTGAATGGTTCCAATTTCAATAGCTGGTTCAGAAAACTTAAGATCGTCCTTGAGCATGAGAGGATTCTATATATTCTGAATAATCCTGCACCAAAGATACTGATGCAAACACCCAAAGTTCTGAGAAGACACTTATCAGAAGTGGCTCAATGATAGAACTAGCGTGCGTTGTATCATGCTAGCAGCAATGAACGATGAATTCGGTCGCCGGTTCGAGAATGCTCAGCCAGAAGAAATCATTCAAGCGTTGAATGAATCTTTCGGCACACCCGACGATGTTGAAAGGCACAAGACTAGTTGTGCTATTTTCAATGCTCGAATGAGGGATGGATCTCCTGTCACTGATCATGTATTGTACATGATCGAGAAGATAGAACTCCTAAGCAAGCTCGGCTTTCCCTTACATGAGCAGTTGGGAAAAGATGCGATCCTGAATTCCTTGCCTCCATCCTTCCGACCTTTCCTTACTCATTTTCGAATGACAAAGCCTGCAGTCAACTACCACGGTTTGTTGGGGTTGTTACAGAACTTTGAGAAGGATAACCAGCTCTCTAAGGGTTTGGTTAATGTGGTTGAAGGATCTAAGGTAGGGCGTAAACCCTTTGGGAAAGGGAAGAAAAAGAATAATAAAAAGGTGCAACATGCTAGGACATCTATAAGGGGTCAGATGCAGAAGAAGAAAGTTGATAAAAGTCAAGCTGAATGCTTTCACTGCAAGATGCAAGGGCACTGGAAGAGGAACTGTCCTCTTACATTGCCACACTTGATCCAAACAGGCCAAAGAAGAAAAAGGAGCAAGATGTTGCTCAACAAGGTATTTATATGATAACACCTTGTAATTTTTCTGTATATGATAATCAGACCTGGGTATTGGATACCGGGAGTCCTTTTAACATTTGCAATTCATTGCAGGGACTACAGGTCATTTGAGGACAATGAAAGATT